>RJWJ010000825.1:0-115563 GCA_004363605.1 Indri indri
CCCAATGGTGTTTACCTCCCAGAAGCGTGCTTCTACTAACAGTATGCCAACTAGGCCAAAATCAAGGTGTCAGTAGAGCCACATTCTCCCTGAACTCCTTAGAGCTGCAGTTCCCAACCCCCAGGCTGTAGAACAATACTGGTAGTGGCTTGTTCGGAACTGAGCGACACAGCAGGAGGTGAGTGGCCGACAAGCCAGCAAAGCTGCATCTATATTTATAGCCACTCCCCATTGCTCACAGCACTGCCTGAGCTCTGCTTCCTGTCAGATCACCAGACACTAAATTCTCATAGGAGTGCAAACTCCACGGTAAACTGCACATGCGAGGGACCTAGGCTATGAGCTCCTTATGAGAATCTAATTCCAGATGATGTGAGGTGTAGCTGAGGCAGTGATGCTAGCACTAGGGAGCAGCTGCAAATACAGATTGTCATTAGCAGAGAGGTTTGACTGCACAGACACCATAATAAATCAATTGCTTGCAGACTCATATCAAAACTCTATTGGCAAGTAACAATTAAGCTGCATTGGGTGGCAGGCTTTATAGTGGCAAGTGAGTTGATGTACTTTAACTGTACAGCTGCATCCGGTGGCAGGCTTTAAGTCAGAATCCAACACTTATTTTAGACCTCGTGTGGCCCACCCATTATTTTGTTTACAGCTTCTCTCCACACCTGTTTGCCGCACTGTGCACTTGTCCCAGTCACAGTTTTGGTAAGCCCACAAGCTAACCCTAGCAAGAATGAGTGAAAAACAAACGTCACTGGAGAGTTCCTTCGAAAAGGGGGACAGCCCCAATGATGAGGCAGCAGAAGATCTAAGACTGCCACTAAAATGAAAGCTGCATTTAAAAGAAAACACCAAAAGTCCTACTTAAATTCTGTGTTCATTGCAACAGGTGATTCACAATCTCCAAGCCCACTTTGTGTAGTATGTGGCGACTGGCTATCCAACGAAGCCATGAAACGTTCAAAACTGCTTCACCACATGGAGATCAGGCACCCTGCATTAAAAGACAAGCCTTTGGAATTTATCATAAGAAAAAAACATGAACATGAAGAACAGAAGTGATTATTAGAGGCCACCATGTCGTCAAATGTGTCTGCAGTGAGAGCATCATTCTTAATGGCTAATCGCATGGCTAAAGCTAAGAAGCTGTTTACTATCCATGAAGAGCCGATGCTGCCTGCTGCTAAGGACATTTGCATGAAATTTTAGGAGAGGCTGCAGTTCAAAAAGTGGCACATGTTCCTCTTTTGGCTGGCTCCATAACTAGACAAATTGATGAAATAGAGGAAATTGAGGCACAATTGTTAGGATTAATGAGTTACCGTGATATGCAATCCAGATTGATGAGTCTATTGTTGTTGACAAGGCAACAATGCTTGTTTTTGTGTGATATATTTTTCAGGAGGATGCACATGAGGATATGTTATATGCACTTCTGTTGCCAACCAACACCACAGCAGCAGAACGATTCAAGTGTTCAAATTATTACATATAGGGAAAACTAAATTGGTCATTTTGTGTCAGTATATGCACAGACAGAGTGGCTGCCATGGCTGGACGGCGTTCTGGTTTTACTACTTGAGTTAAGGAGTAGTGTGTAGAGTCACAGTGCGTAGACTCACTTTTGAATGTGAGTCTACACACTGTCATCTGTAGAGAAATGCTGGCCAGCCAAAAAATGTCACCAGAACTAAACAACATTTTGCAGGGTGTGACTAAAAGTATCAACCACACTAAAGTGCATGCCCTTAACTCACATCTGTTCAGACAGCTCTGTGAGGAGATGGGCACAGAGCACACATGTCCTCTTATGCACAGAAGTGAGATGGCTTTCTAAAGGTAGAGCACTGGCCAGCGTTTTTGAGTTACAAGAGCCACTCCAGAGGTTTCTTTTAGAAAAGCAGTCACCATTGATAGCACATTTCAGTGACACAGAATGGGTCACAAAACTTGCTCGTGTGACATATTGAACCTACTCAACGAACTCACTCTGTCACTTCAGGGGAGAATGACAGCTGTGTTCAAGTTCGCAGGTAAAGTGGCTGCATTCAAAGCCACACTGGAATTATGGGGGCAACAAGTGAACACTGGGATTCTTGACATGTTTCAAACATTAGCAGAGATTTTGAAAGAGACTGAGCCAGGGCCTTCTTTCTCCCAGCTGGTTCATGATCACCTATCTCAGTTTTAAAAAGAGTTTGAGCATTGCTTCCCACCCACAAAAGACCCCCAAACTAGGAAGGAATGGATCTGTGACCCATTTGTGAATAAGCCGGGTGAATCGACTTTGTCCGTGCTAGAAGAGGATCAACTGCTTGAAATCATGAATGATGGTGGCCTTAAAAGTACATTTGAGACAACTTCAAATCTCCATATGTTCTGGATTAAAGTCAAGGCAGAATGTCCTGAGATTACCACAAAAGCACTGAAAAGCCTGCCTCCATTTCCAACATCCTGTCTTTGTGAAGCAGGGTTTCCTGTGGCGATACCAGCTGAGATTATGGAGTAGACTGGACACAAGCAACATACTTGGGGTGTCACTGTCTCCCATCAGTCTTAGGTGGGACTGTCTATTTGCAGGAAAACAAGCTCGGGGTTCCCACTGATTCTGAATTATGGTGAGTCGTATTATTATTTAGTTCTATATTACAAAGTAATAATAGAAATAAAGTGCACAATAAATGTAATGCACTTGAATCATCCCAAAACCATCCCCGTCCCCTCCACCTACCCCTCTGAGTCCATGAAAAAATTGTCTTCCGTGAAACTGGTTTCTGGTGCCAAAACGGTTGGGGACTGCAGCTTTAGGGGGAAACCAGTCCCTTGCGTCTTCCACCTTTGGTGACTGCCACCTTATGGCCACCTCACCCCCAGCTCTTTCTCAGTGGTCACATTGCCTTCCCTTCTCTTCTGTGAGTCAAGTCTTCCTCTGTCTCTCACAAGGACACTGCAATTGCAGGTAAGGCCCACTCAGATGCTTCAAGGTAAACTGCCGTTTCAAGATCCTTAACTCACATCTGCAGTGTCCTCTCTTTTGCCGTATAACGTAATATTTACCAGTTCCAGGAATAACTTTTGGGAGGTCATTCTTCAGCCTACCACAAAGATTAACTTATTATTTTGTATGTATCAAATACTACATAATCAAGTTTTAAAATCATAAAGCAGCAAGATGTTGAATATACACTCTATGGGCAACAATGGTTATCTCTTGGGAGTGGGATGATGGAGAAGTTTCATTTTCAATACAATTTGTTTTTGAAGCATTTAACTCTTTTAAGGAGCATGTGATTGATATGTTTGTATTTGGGGATAAAACAATAAGGATTAAAGCAGAAAAAAGATACTTCCAGCAGTATTAAGGGGAGCCAACAATGGCCCAGTCGGGAATCTTCACTCCTTATTTCCAAGCTGTTATTTCCAGAGCCCCACCCCTCCCCTCCCCGCCCCTCCCCATGCCGCTGCTCCCCTTCCACTCATCTACGGATTTGGGTTGAAAACACACTTCAGGCAATTACGTCCAAAGTCAGATTTGCTTGGCTTCAAAGTCCCTGCTGTTCCCTCTGTTGCAGGCTATTTTGCCTAATTTCTTCCTTCAAAGACCAAAGAAAGAAATTTCCAGAAGAAAAGGGACAAGGAGAATAACTGGAAAGAAAAGGAATATTTCTTTTTTGACCCATGCTCTGAGATCTTTTCATTTTGTTATTGGTTTTTTTTCCTCCTCTCAACAAAGGTTGCAGTATCCTACATGGAAACGAATGTCCTCCTCCTTCGTGTCTAAATCCCTACCATTTGTGGAAGGTTTTCTTTTGCTGTGCTGCTAATTATATATCATTCCTTCACTTTCTCGGCCTATATTTGTGGAGCAGTTGGCTGTCGTTCAGGTACTGAGAACAGCTGGCTGAGAACACAGTGATGAGTAAGATAAAGGCTGTGCCCTAAAAAGTCTGAGAGTCAATTTTTCCTCTTTACCCCAATCGGTCGCTAAGGTCCAGTCGCTGGCACAGAGGCACACCATCCACTGTTCACTACTAATCCCTTCTGCCTCGCTTTAACATCCATGTTGTCACAAATGCCTTGCAAAGTCTGAAGAGTCCTTATGTTTGATAATCAAAATAGACATTTTGAATTAGGAATGCTGTTTTCCTCCAAAGGAGATTTCATTATGTTAAAGGACAAATTTATAAACCTCATGGTTCTATAAACTTATTAAAGAACTATAGTCACTGTTATGTTACATCTGTTTGGCCATATTAATAAATCCTTTTGTAGTTACATGTAACAGAGGACATTTTCCACTGTGTTGATGAAATCACCGAATGTTTTTTTGCATGTATATGTAATCAGGCATTTAATTAAATCAACATGGCTTATCACTAGGTGCATTTATTGTACTGTCTAATCACAGAGGTAAACACAGCTGGTGTGGGCATATGGCTGGAATACTCTGGAAAACGGGGTGGGAGAGCTGTTAAAAGCTGCCAATAAAATCTTCCTTTTATTTAAAATACTGTAGAGAAGGGCTAGTTCTCACTGAGAATGCAGGCAGTAGCAGGGTAGACCTTTTTTAAAAACAAAGGGGGAAATCATCTGGGTAGGTGAGTCATAGAAAGCTGGCTCAAACTTTGCATGGAAGTCACTTGGGGGTCGTCTTAAAAACACAGATTCTGGTTCGTTGGGACCGGGCCTGAGATTCTGAATTTCCAACAACCCCCCACCCCCACCCCCACCTCGATGCTCATGCTGCTGGGGTCAGTGTTAGAGACTAGCAAGATTGACAACTAAGAACAAGAGGTGTCAGCCAACTTGCCCAAGGTCACAGCTATCGTGAAATTCAGAAAAAAATCCATAGCTTGGCCCACAGGTGCTTGCAGACACCAGATTTTTTCATTTTAGTGCCATGATATATTAAGAAATATATATTTGGTCTTCATCCCTGGTTCCTGGCACACAGCTCCTAAAACTCGTGAAACCTTAAAGTCATGAGAGTCTTTTATGTGATAATGAGATGACTGGTGGCTGGGGACTTGTAGGTAGCTTCAGGATGGAGGCTGTTCTTGGGAAAGATTAAGGCACAGTTAGAGAGTTGAAATTTTCTTCCCCACTCCCTGACGCCTAGGGAGGGGATAGAGACTGGCGATTGAGTTCAATCACCAATGACCAATGATTTAATCAATTGTGCCTACGTAATGATGCTACCATAAAAACCCCTAATTGATAGGGATGGGAGAGCTGCCAGGTTGGTGAACACATCAAGGTGCTTGGAGGGTGGTGCTCTGGGGCAAGGCATGGAAGCTCGACAATCCGCCTCATTTCCCCAAACCCCGCGTCTCTTCTATCTGGCTATTCATGAATTGCATTTTTTAAAAAATAATAAACGAGTAATAGTAAGTAATGTGACTTTCTCAGTTCTGTGAGTCATCTAACAAATTATTGAACCTAAGAAGAGGATCATGGGAACCCCCCAATTTATAGCCAGCCGGTCAGAAGTATGGGAGGCTCCGGTTTGCAGGGGCATCTGAAGTGGGGGCAGTCTTGTGAGGCTGAGCCCTTCACCTGTGGGGTCTGTGCTAACTCCAGGTAGTTAGCATCAGAATGGAATTTAATTGTAGGACACCTCATTGGTATCTGTAGAGCTGGAGAATTGGTTGGTATGAGGGGAAAAAAAATCCCACATTTGGTGTCAGAAATATAGTGGGTAAAAATGGCGCAGTTGCCAAAGAGAGTAGTTCTCTTTTTGGTGACTTAAAGAGGATCTAATCCAGAGGCAGGTGCCTATTCTGATATTGGAATCCTATCTGGGCTTTAAAAATACGTGTATTTCTAAATCCCCAATGATACCGTAAACTCGCTGAGAGTAGAAAGGGACCCAGCAGTGCTGGATGCACATTAAGTATTCAACGAATGTGTCTCTAATTGAATATTATGACTCCTCTGTTTCTACAAAATGTATTTCCAGTAAGCCCAGTCTGTGAGCTTCTGTTTTTGCCAATAAAACAACTGAGAGAGCTAAGAAAGGCACTTAATTCTCAATTTTAAAGGTTAACAGGGATTGAAGGTAGATTTTGGGTTATGGCTCTGTATTAGGATCCTAGGAGATACTCTAAAATCTCTGGGGAATTGTCACCACCTGAACACATTGTTTTCTTTGTCCTTACCTCAAACCCTCCATATTTCTCTTCATTCAGAGCAAATTCTTCTTTTCAATCACTTCCCTTTTGTTTTTGTGTATCTGTAATACCTCAACTCCACTGCTGAAATAATCCTGTGTATCTTTAGAGTGGAGGTGGTGTCACTGTGTACTCTGTGAGGCATTATGTTTGTGTATAATAAGCAGATGCATTTATGGTCAGAATTCAAACTTATGGACATTTCACATGTTTAAATGACAACCATCTAAAGAACTCCATTTCTAGGCAAAAATTTTAGCCCCAAGATTTTTTTTAAAATGCTCTTGAGATTACAAATATTTAAATTTGGAGCTTGTATAAAACCAGAAGGGTTAAAATTCATTTTTAGCTGGCTTTTAACAGTCACCAGAGCACCTGAATTTCAGCTTAGTCCCTGTGCTAGGAAAGAAAAACAGAAAGTAAATAGCAACTGAATGCAGCTATAAATCAGAAATATATACAACAGTTAATTTAAGATAGAAAACGAAAGTAGCCTTCCATCAGCCAGTATACTATAAAATCTGTCTTCTCTTAGAATTAAAGAAGAACTAAATGAAGCCATTTGGAGGACGGGAAGGCAGTTTAGAAATGCTCATTGTGTCCAATGCTACGATGGAAACTGCAATTATAAATCTGGGTGACTTGGAAACAATGGATGAAATATTCCCAGGCTGCCTATAAACTGCCCAGAGCATTTACTGTGTACTTCTTGTTATACAGAATGCGTGTGTTCCAGTTTCTGCTGAGCTTAATTGCTAGAGCCGGGAGAGGTTCCCCCCTCTTTTATAAAAAGCAGAGCCATGAACTGATCACATGGAATAAATGGCTTGTTAGGGACGACCATAAAAAGCTGAAATGAGGAAATGACGTATCTAAGTATCCTTGGAGACAAGCTACTAACTGGCTTCTCTCCGTTCAGGCTTCATTCCTTCACCAAAACAAAACTTCAGGTACAGTAGTTCCCCCCTTGTTTGTGGTTTCACTCTCCATAGTTTCAGTTACCTTTGGTCAACCATGGCCCAAAAACATTTAATGGAAAAATTCCAGAAATAAACAATTCATGAGTTTTAAATTGCTCACCATTCTGAGTAATGTGATGAAATGTCGTGCCTTCCCACTCCATCCAGCTTGGGACGTGAATCCTCCTTTGTCCAGTGTCCCTGTGCTGCACACACCACCTGGCCATCAGTCACTTACTAGCCCTCTCGATCCTCAGATGGACTGTCACAGTACTGCAGTGCTTGGGTTCAAGTAACTCTTATTTTACTAAAGCACAGGAGTCCTGAAACTGGCATATTATAATTGTTCCATTTTACTGCTAGTTATTGTTGATCTCTTATTATGTCTAATTTATACATTAAACTCTATAGGTATGTATGTATAGGAAAAGGCATAGTGTAGGCAGGGTTACCCTCAGCTTCGGGGATCCACTGAGGATCTTGGAACATATCCCCCATGAATAAGTGGGGACTACTGTATACCTTTTGTCCATGAAAACGATCAGCATGGCTATTGAAAAATGAGATGTCCCTAGAGAAGTTTTTAAAATGCATTTACCTTTTTGTGAGAAGGCCTTTTGAGTATCCTAAATCTGTCCCAGTGACCACACAGAGAGTGGCCCACTCTCTGACCTTCTAGAAGGAACTTTCCTACCCCTCATGAGAATTCATGCTTCTAGTTTTAGCTTCCCAAAATGGGTTCAGGGATTCCTCCATAGTGGATCTTGATTTTGCTGCTTGTGTGTAAGATACTGTCCTACACTGTGGTGAATCCACAGGCACTTGAAGTATGTTCCATGTGTCTCTGTGCTCTGTGGTAGCCTGGGAAGCTGTATTCATGCACTTCGATGATTCAGTCCCTGATAAAATTCTCCCTGTTTTTACCCCAATATAGCTGGCAGTTCCCTGAGGGTGCAAACGTCCATCCACAAATCAATCTGGTGGCTCTCCTGGTGCTGCCAAACCTTCCAGGACATAAGGTTTTAGCCCCAGTGGTTCAGCTGCACTGTTTCTTTCTATCCAAGCTGCACCAAGGCCTCAGTGGGCTGGACGTCTGACCATGCTGTGTCCTCCCTTGGCTCTGGAATGTTGCCGTTCCCTGAGGCTGAGCCATGCCTGCGTAGGTTGAGCTGGGTGGCCCAAGCATACATGTTAGTGTGGCTTGCAGCAGACCTACCAAGCCAAAGGGACTCAGTGAGACGTAATTCTTCCTCTTATGTGGATCTGGGATCCTTCTCACAGCAGGTTGGCTGGGGTCTCAAAGTACCACATGGCTTTGTGGATCTTTTCACAGCTCTGTTCCTCCTTGGGGTATCTGTGCCACAGGGTATTGACTGGGGTAGACCCAGACTGTCCTTCCCTCAACCAGCACTTCCCACTTGGTGTTTGAAACTCATCATCGGACTCCCTCTTTCTTTAACCCAAGTTCTCTCACATGGGCTCTGACATCCCTCTCTGAGAAATGGCTGATGCAAAGTGCCCCTCTGTCTTTCAGACAAGTGTGTGTGTACACATGGGTATATATACCACAGGCATGCATGCACACACAGCTACTGGGGACAGGGTTCAGAGCACACGTGTCCCCCACCCCCACCTTCCCAGTCTGTGTCATTGAGCTGATGCAGATAGACAAGAGAAGGGCTGGGTTCATCTGAGTCCAATCACCAGCCCAAACAGGGCCCCTGTTCCTGTATTCTGGGGCCCTGGAAATGAGCGCTATGACTTAACAATAGCTTGTTTCAAATGCTTTGTAGAAACCCTTGATGAATCTGATATTTTCTGTACTATTTATCAAAGACAGTCTGGGTTTTCTAACAAATTAACATTTGAATTATTGTGTATTTGTTAAGGGTTTATTGTTTGCAAGTAACAGGAACCCATTCCAACTACCTTAGACCAAGGCGGCAATTTGATGCAAGGTAATTTGGTGCAAGGATTCAGGCTCAGCTCTGGGGACGTCAAAGCAGGACCACAGACCTTTCCTTGAAAACACTCTGCTTATCTAAACTTTCTTTGCAGTCTTTTCTTGTTGCAGTTCAAGTCCTAAACTGTGAGCAGAAAGAGTTGGGTGTTTGACCATGCATATGACATTTAGCTAAGGCCCAGAATCCAGTTCCAGGTAACTCAAACCAGACAGACGCCTAGGACCAAGCCCCATGGACAAGGTGCAGAGACAGGAATCTCTGTGGTCCCAGCTACAAAAAAGTATCTATTACAGAGAGCATTGTTATTTTATATTTTTTTATTATTAAGACAACAATCATGATCAAATAATTACAACTGTAACTCATTCATAATAGACTATTTTACATATTTTTCAGAAAGGAAAGGAACCTTGAGAATAAACCGATTTGTCCTGAACTTGAGTTCCCTGGACCCCCAAAGGTGCATATGAGGGATTCTAGATATTCTTCAAACACTTTAATATCTCAGAAGGCCCCCCAGTTACTTACCGTAACAAAGCTGCCTAGGATCATGAGGGCCTTGAATTTCTTTGCTTTTGGCTACAATGGCATTGACTCGATTTGGTAATGCTGGTTGTGTCCTTACAAGGAAGAATATTCATATGTGATTTTCTTGAATAAGTAATTGAGAAATTATTTAAACTCAGTGTAGTAGCAGTGTAGCACACATAGCAAGCACGCATGCAGTGTTTTCTGTGTGCCCACACTGTCTCAAGCACTGTAGACGTGATCTTTCCAAACCTGTGGTTCATGGAAGAGAATTAAATAGGGGTCTTTAGGTGGCAAAGAAGGTTGGGAGCCACTAAACTTGTAGGCTACCGCAGCTAGAGTTCAACGTCTCCAGTAGTCCTGAAGCAGATGTAAAAACATTGCGTTTCTAACAGGGAGTTACAGTTCTTCCCAGGAAAAACTTCATAAATGAGCCTTCTCTCGCTTGCCACCCCAGAGTTTGGATCTAGCCACAGTTTCACACATTCCTGAGTTGCAGTTTTGGTCTGTGCGTTCAGTAACACTTCAATGCTTCTGCATTTTCTTTTACTATATAGGTCATCCGAATAACTAAACAGACCTTCCACTACGGCTCTCTGTTGTGTTGGCGAAAGAGCTGGCTATCAGGTTAGATGCAGTTTAACAAAATAAAATAATCACTAGACTATAGAACACTTTCGTGACACCATCACATAGGGCTGTTGCACTTTTTTGTTCTTTAAAGAATTTTCAGTGTGTTCTCTGACCTGCCACACAGTTTCACAGTCACGATGTGTCTATCCCTCCAAAGTTAACAAATAACTGTCTAATAATTCAGATTTAAAAATTATCTGTTTGTCAGGTGTTGAGCCAGATACTTTTTCATATGTACCCTTCATGACACTCTGAGAGATGAGTTATAATCTTTTTTTTTTTTTTAACAAATGAGGCAACCAAGTATCAACAAGATTAAATGACTTGATCCATAAGTGCTCAGGAGCACCCTAAAATTGAAGCTATAAAGTTCCAGGCAGCAAGGACTGTATCTGTGAGTTTCCTACTGTGTTCTCAGCACCTCGCACAAAATGGGCCTGAAAGAAATACATACATAAGGATTAAATGAATGAATCTCTCTAACTTCAAACTTCATGCTCTTTCCACTATACCATGTTTTCTCTGAGATCGCACCAGGATATTCTTTACCCCTAAGTGAAGAAATAATCGTATCTGTACTAATTATGTATGTAATTATGTCTAATATCCTGTGGTCAAAGACTGCATACTCCCAGCCATTGTCTTGACCTCATGTGTTGTTGGCATAAGAAGGTTAGTTGGAAAGTATGGAAATAAATTATCACAAATCTATGGTCGGGGGTCAGTATTTTATGTTTGAGTGCCAGAATGTTGTTATTGGAGCTACCAAAATAGAACTATAAATTCTGGGATATTTTTCTTCCCACCTAACAATATATAAAATGCAACTCCCTTGAAACAAAATTATTTTACATTTTCTTTTATCAATATGTTTGGATATTGATGTTTCAGAGCAGTAAAAATATTCTTACTACAAATCCCAACCAAAGTTGCTGGAAGGAAAGATGAAGACAGATGACCCATGCTATAAAAATCATCTTTAGGGGAAAATTGCTCCAGCTTTGCCTATACATTCATTGATTATACTACATTGTTTTAAACCTGGAATTCTAGCTCAAATGATTCATTTGTCTTCCCAAAATACCAAAAGAATTACAACATCCATTCACTTATGACTCCTTTGCAAACCCCCAAATTGCAAAAGACTTCCTTTGTCTGAGGAAATGCTACCAGTGATTACAGGAGAAAATGGCTGTATTGATTCAGGACAATAATTTACATTAGCTTAGCAAATACAGTTTGGGATCAATTACCAGACAATAGTTTTTCTTTCAGAGTTTATAAACTCTTTGGTATGTATAAAACTGAAAGAATGTGTGTTATTCAACTTGTAACCATGATTATTCAGTAAGCCAGTTTAAGTAAATATATAAACATCTGGCTCCAGAGACCAGCAAAGGCATCAGAGCTTCAGGTCTATACAAAGTACCTCTCTATTAAAGCTGCTATATTAGTGTTTAAAACAGACTTTAAAAATGTTGTTTGGAGAAGTATATAAAAAAATAAGGTTTTATAAACCTCCTGATTGCATGAGCCAAATATAATATTTAGACCAGAGATTAATAAACTTTTCAGTTGTAGATTCTTTGTGATTCTGATGAATATTAAGTACCTGTTCCCCCAAAATAGAAATATACATAGAATTTTACATACAGTTTTAGAAGATTCTCTGATCTCTCTGAAGTTCTTCTGTCTCAATTAAGAATATAATATCACTTTAAATTTTTAGGTCACAAGCCTATTTAAACTTAAAATTGTATATAAAATTTCATTTATTTGCCTGTTTTTCTAAGTAACCCTTTTTTTTATTACCTTCATATTGCTACAAGTGCCCAGAACTCATAATGATATAGCATTTGGGAAAAGTTACTCCAGCTTTCTGGCATTTGATACCGTGCCATACTTCCAGGCCTTTTCCCTTTCAGTTCTGTAGTGCATTGTGTTGCTGGCCTTATGTAGAGTGGCCTGCCGTGAGCTTCTGGACTTTGCTGTGTATGGTTTCCTCTAGAACTTTATTTGAAGCCATATTCAGGAAACAAGAAGGGACTAGATCTAGAAGGTAGTAATAGAACTTCTGGGCACCATTCTTTCCTTTCCCATCTAATTTTGTTGTGATATAAGTTAGTTAAAACAACCTGTGTATAAGTGTCTTTGCTGTCCCAGGCAGTAACAGGTAGCAGGTAGTCCCTGTGTGACACAAAGGACTTATCAAATATTCAGTTGTCTCAAGGATCTTACAAATCCAGTTGGAGAGAGGAGACCTATCCATGAAACAGGCAGTAAAATAAGAAAATGCTTAATTATTCATTACAGACATAGAATAGAAAGACATGTTGATTTGTATTGATTGAGCAAGTAGAAAATTAGAAGATAATTACAAACTGAGTATTACTTAGAGCATGTTCCCAAACTTACTTGATTGCAAAGCATATTTCATGGCACAAAATGATATCCCAGAGAGTACATTGGAGAATCCTGAACCGAAATAATCACAGGGACTTCTGGGAAAAGAGGACCTAGATAAATATGTAGGAAATATGTTAAGTATGATCTAGAATCACCTACACCAGAATCACCAGGGGTTATTTGTTTAAAGAAAAACAAACCACCTTAGGTTTAAGTCTGTTATCCATCGTGAATTAATTTTTGTCAGAGGTGAGAGGTACAGATCCTGTTTCAGCATTTTCCATGTGTCTATCCAATTTTCCCAGCACCATTTATTGAATATGGATTTTTTACCCCACTATATGTTTTTGTCTGCTTTGTCAAAGCTCAGATGGCAATATGAGGATGAATTTATATCTGTGTTCTCTGTTCTGATCTATAGATGGATAACAGATTTAAACCTAAGACAAGAAACTATAAGAATTCTAGAAGAAAATGTTGGAAAAACTCCTTAAGATATTGGCCTAGGCAAAGAATTTATGAAGAAGACACCAAAAGCAATCACAGCAACAAGAAAAATAAATAAATGAGACTTGATGAAATTAAAAAGCTTCCACACAAAGACACAATCAATAGAGCAAATAGACAACCTACAGAATGGGAGAAAATATTTGCATAGTATATATTCAATAAAGGGCTAATAACCAGAATCTACAAAGAACTCAAGCAAATCAGCAAGAAAAATATCAAACAACCCCATTAAAAAGTGGGCAAAAACACATAAGAACAACATTTACTGGGTGTTGGGCAGGTGGGAGGGGGGAGGAGGGGATGGGTATATACAAACATAATGAGTGCAATGCGCACCATCTGGGAGATGGACATGCTTGAAGCTCTGACTGGGGGGGGCAAGGGCAACATATGTAATCTAAACATCTGTACCCCCATAATATGCTGAAATAATAAAAAAGTGTGCAAAAGACATGAACAGAAATTTTCAAAAGAAGATAGACTAATTGCCAACAAACACATGAAAAATGCTCAGCATCTCTAATCATCAAAGAAATGCAAATCGAACCCACAATGAGATATCACCTAACTCCAGTGAGAATGGCTTTTATCAAAAAGTCCCAACACGATAGATGCCAGTGTGGATGCGGAGAGAAAGGAGCACTTACGCACTGCTGGTGGGACTGCAAACTAGTATAACCTCTATGAAAAGTAGCATAGAGAGTTAGTGGATTAATGTGGTTTATGTATAACATGGAGCACTAGCACTACTCAGTCATTAAAAAAAATGGTGATCTAGTATTTTTTATAACAACATGGATGGAACTGGGGGCCATTCTTAGTGAAGTATCAAAAGAATGGAAAAACAAACACCGCATGTACTCAATACTAAATTGGAACTAAGCTATCAACACTTATGTGCACAGATAGAAGTAAAACTCAAGGGAAATCAAGTAGGTGGGAGGGTGGGGGGGGGATGGGTCAATTCACACCTAACGGGTACAATGAACTCTAATTGAGTAAAGGGCACACTTATAACTTCAAATTGTACAAAAGCAAATTATGTAACCAAATGTAGATACCCCCATAAAATTCTGAGGAAAAAACCCACCAATTACTGAACCCTACCTTTGTCATATGAAATCACCATTTCTGGTGTGAGGACCTGGATCTCTGAACTTGTAATCATCTCAGGTTATCTTTATGCATAGTCAGGCGTGAGAACCCACGCACGGGCAGATAATGCAGATGGAAGGCATTCATCTCTACCTAGACAAATAAATAACAAGATGCTTTGGGCACTTTGAGTTTAGTCTCAAAACCTGATAATTTTTTTATAGATTTTGCCTATAGTGACAATTACCAGGCTATCATTTGCAGAACCTAATGGAATAAACACTTGATATTTCTGATGTAGTCATTTAGGATTCCATTGTGTAGTTTTAAACATTTCTTTACTTGCTGTCAAACAACCATGATTCAAATAATGGAAGTTCTTTTGTGTGCAAGTAAGTTATAGACAGACACATAGACTTTCTTTTTATTGAAACGTGGAAATGTTGAGAGTTTTATATATCAGACTTCATAGAAATAAAGCAAGGGAAAGAAATAATTATAAAATTAAATGAGTTTAAGTTTTTTTTCTGTGACTGCAACATTCTGAGTAGAATTTGGGGGCCGGGTGACTCTAATGCCCAGGAAAGTGCCTGATAAAAATTTTCTATTTATATTTCCTCAGTAACAAATCATTTTTCAAAAAGGTAATCTCAATCCATCTGGTTATTAAACAGTGAAACTGAGTGTCTTTTCCCTCAAGAAGTAAAGGGGAAGAGAATTCTAAGTATCTACTAAGGCTCTGGTTCTTTATATCACGTATCTCATTTAATACACAAAACAAATCAATAAAGGAAGTGGTTCATCTTTGAGTCGTTTTCACAGGTTAAGAAACTGAAGCTGAAAGAAGTTAGATGGTCTCTTTAAGGTCCGTGACTGTTGAGTAGCAAAGTCAGAATTTTAACCCCTCTTCTGCCTGCCTGGTTTTTCCCCATGAGAGCACATTGCCTCTGAGAGCAGCAGGAATCTCTAGACAGTGCTTCTAGCCCAGGACTCACTCCTGTCTTCCTGGCAACAGGCCATTTCTCTGATGGACAGCAGCCCCTGGCACAGTCGAGTTTGCTGTCCCTGGGAGGTCCCACCATCCTCATGGTGTTCCCAATGTCTCCCACACACCCCCAAGTATGTGGAGCAACATGACCAACAAGGACTTGGGGTTGACAGTGGCTAGCTGCTTAACCTGAAACAAGTGACCCGATCTCTCTGAGACTATTTCCTCAGTTGCAAAATGGCAGTAATGTCTACCTCATTCAACTGTGTAGGTTTCTTTAACAGCTTTATTGAAGTATAATTTACACACAATAAAATTACTCAATTTAAGTATGCAGTTCAATGAGCTATGTAAATGTATTTAGTTAGGTGACTGCCACCACAGTCTAGTTTTAGAACATTCCCATCACCCCATAAATTATTAGGGGATCTTTTTCAGTCAGTCCTCAGCCCTGTCCTTCTTGGTCTACTTTCTGTCACAATAGGTCTGCCTTTTCCAGAATATCACATTAATGGAAACATACAGTATATAGTCTTTTGTGTCTGCTCTATTTCCCTTAGCATGATGTTTTATAAGTCATTTGTGTTATTTGGAGCTTGTTTCAGTAGTTCAATCCCTTTTATTGCTGAGTGATATTCCATTGTATGGATATACCACATTTTGCTTATCTCTTCACAAGTCGATGGACATTTGGGTTGTTTCCAATTTTTTGACTATTGTGAATACTGCTCTGAATACTACACATAGGCTTCATTTCTCTTGGGTAGATGTCTAGAAGCAGAATTGCTAAACCATGTGATAAGTGTGTGTGAAACACTGTAAGACTCTGTCAAACTTCAAACTGTTCAAAGCAGTGCTACCATTCTGCGTTCCCACGATGTTCCAGACCCTCACCAGCACTTGAATACTGTCAATCTTTTTTTAGTATCTGCTATTCTAATGCAGGGATAGTGATTATTGGCTACTGACCAATGATTTTGAGCTTCATTGTATGTGCTTGCATGTGCCTTCATACATCTCTTGTGGAGTGTCTCTTCAGATTGTACGTATTTTATAAAGTGTTTATTCAAATTGTATATCTTCTTTTGTGACTTGTTTTATAGCCCAACATATGGTTATCCTGGTGAATATCCCAAGTGCACTTTGAAAGAATTAATCTTTCTGCCTCTGTTGTGGAATAGCAGTCCAATTTCCCCTTGGTAGTCAGGATCAATAACTGCAGCCAACACTGTGACTCCTTTCTTTGCCTGTTGATTCAGAGGCATGAGGAGCCCAAAATGTCTGGGTGGCAGTCTTAACTTCCAGTTCAATGGAATCAGTGTTGTCTACTGGAGGGCTTATTTCTCCCTCTGGAACTAAGACCTCTAATCCAGCAGAGCATAAAGTCATGGGAACGGGAAGCAAAACTTTGCTATTGGGTCACTAGGGATAATAGTGAGTAGTATCATTCCCATTTCCACCCTTAATTCTTGGACCTATAAATCCTGGCTATGGGAGAAACAGCACCATATGTTGGACATTGATATACCCTTCTGGAGAACCCTGCAAGGTATTGCTACCTAGCTGGCACTGTATCTGAATCTTCAAAATGCCATTCCACCATTCTATGAAACCAGCTGCTTCAAGAAGCGGGGGGGCAGGGAACATGGTAAGACCAGTGAGTTCCGTGAGCATGAGCCCATTGCCATAATTCTTTTGCTGTGAAGTGAGTTTATGTATCAGAAGTAACACTCTATGTAGGATACCATCCCAGTGAATAAGGCATTCTTTAAGTCCAAGGATGGTAGTTTGGGCAGAAGTATTGCATGCAGGGAAGCGAAATCCATATCCAAAGTGTCTATTCCAATAAGGACAAAATGCATCCCTTCCATGATGGAAGTGGTCCCATGTAATTGACCTGACACCACAGAGCTGAATGATCACCCCAGGACATGGTGCCATATTGGGAGCTCAATGTTGATCTCTGCTGCTGGCAGACTGGGCACCCAGCAGTAGCTGTAGCCAGGTCAGTCTTGTTGGGTGGAAGCCCATGTTGCTGGGCCCATGCATAACTTCCATGCCTGCCACCACGGCCACTTTGCTCATGAGCCCATGGGGCAATGACAAGGGTGCATGGGGAAGGAGGATGACCAGTATTCACAGAATGGGTCATCCTATCCACTTGATTATCAAAATCCTCCTCTGATGAGGTCACCTTTTGGTGAGCATTCACATGGGATGCAAATATATTTACATTTTTTTGTCCAGAGAGAGGTCTATTCACATACCTCTTCTCCAAATGTTTTTGTCACCAATTTTCCAGTCAAGTTCCTTCCAAGTTCCTGACCATCCATCCAAACCACTGGCTCATGGATCAGATATAATCATACATCTCTCCATTTTTCTCCAAGAAAAAAAAAAAAACACCCAGATTCAGTTCTCATAGTTCTACCCAATGGGAGGACTTCCCCTCACCACTGTCCTCTAGGAACGTGCCAGACGGGCTGCAGTGCTACAGCTGTCCACGTTCAGGTGGTGTCTACATGCCATGAACAACCATCTGTAAACCAGTCCTGAGTCTTCTCTTCCCTTTTCAAATGATTTTAGAGAACTGCCCACAAAGCCATAGCTATAGGCTGGGAAAGAGAGGGTAATATAGCAGGAGTGAGGACCATGAGCATTTGGGCCACTTCATCATGTAATTTACTTTGCCTCAGGGCCTGCTCAGACCCAGTCTTATATAGATCACTTCAATTTGATGATGGAGGGTTGTTCTGTACACAAAACTTTATGGCTTGGTGGGTCAGATAACATCCAGTTCCAGTTCCAGTTTATGGTGGGCAGCGGAGGTCGCATGGTAGTTTAGTGGCCCGTGGTCAATCATGTGTCTCTACTAAGGCCCAGTAGCAAACCAAAATCTCTCTCTCAACAGGAGAGTAGTTATGTGCAGATAAGACAGGGCCTAGTTATAAAATCGTAAAGGCCTAGGCTGCGATTCACCCATAGAGGTCTGCAAAAGGCTCCAAATAGCATCTCTGTCACTGACACTTGGATCTGCTGAATCACGTAGCAGAATAGCTCGCCCAGCAGCCTGGACCTGTGGCAGGGCCTTCTCTTGTTCTGGGTCCCACTCAAAAGTAGCAGCTTTTTGGGTCATTCAGAAAACGGGCTGGAGTAATACACCCAAATAAGGAATATGTTGCTACCAAAATCCAAAAAGACCCACTAGGGGCTGTTCTTCTTTCTTGGTTGTAGGGTGGTTAGATGCAACAGCTTAACCTTGACCTTAGAAGGGATATCTCAACATGCCACACACTGCTAGACCCTTAGAAATTGCACTGAGGTAGAAGGACTTGGATTTTAGTCAGATTTATTTCCCACCCTCTGACACACAAATGGCTTACCAATAAGTTTAGAGTAGTTGCTACTTCCTGCTTCTGTGCATCTCCATTTGGGCTGTCGTAACAAACCACCACAGACCGACCAAAATTTGTTTTTTGCAATTCTAGAGGCTAGAAAGGTTTAGATAAAAGGGCCAGTAGATTCAGGGGCTGAAGAGGGCCCACCTGAAGGTTCATAGATGCAGTCTCCTCGCTCTGCCTGCACACGGCAGAAGAAGTGAAGCAGCTCTCCGGGGCCTCTTTTATAAGGGCACTAATCCCATTCATGGGGGCTCTGCCCTCATGCCCTGATTGCCTCTCAAAGGCCCCACCTCCTCATACCATCACATTGGGGGTTAGGATTTCAGCATATAAAATTTGGGAGACACAAACATTCAGTTTATGTCACCATACATTCAACAAGTAAGTTTTGATGCTTGTAATATGCCAGGCCTCTTCTCCTACCTTCTAGTAATTCCAGAAGTCAGTCAGAGGTCCTGACTCCAACCTGGTTATTTCTACATTCTGTGAGTGCCCTGTTCTTCCCGGTAGTTTATACACTTAAGGGATTCAAAATAGCCCTAATTAAGTTCATTTGCTTTTCTAAAGACATTTACATGGGGAGAACCCTAGGAATAGCCCTGAGTATTGTTCAGAAATTAATGTATGATTAATATATGTTCAAGCAGCTGCCAGGACATAGTTCACACTTTAACTATCATTTGTTCCCCAAGACAGTGCTACAGAATAAAGTAACAGTGATCTTGGGTCACACAGTTTACTACTGCTGAATGGAAAACAGAAGGAACTTCATTTCACAGCGATTTTCCTATTTGAGGCCAGTCTTTTCACATTTGCCAGTGCTTCAATATCGTGCAGCCATCAGCCATAGACAATAGCTAGAGATGGTAATGTTCTGAGTCATTGTTGGAATTTTTATTCAGATTTCTGCTTGCATGAATAAGTCCCCCACTAGTGTCCTTTGTGCTCTAGGCCTGTGGGTCTATGCTAATTGGTATGACTTAGTGACCCTGTATCTACTTTTACCACTCTGCGTATTATTGGCTTATAACTTTATACATGAACTACCTTGGGTATGAATTTGCACTGATTATCTGTGCCCCTATTTGAAGCAAAGAGGTCAACACTTTTATGGAGACCTGTGATTTAATGGTAAAGAGATTAACACTAACTTCCCATTAACAGGGCCATGTTCACTGTTGCCACTTAATAAACCCATCAGTTGAGGGTCAGCATTTCTGAGTGATAACAGCTTTAATGAAAAATAGCTTGCCCTGCCCACTTTTGAAATAATATAGCTAAGAAAGATATGATTTACACATAATAGATTATAGCAAGAAAGATAAACTTCACTGTTAAAAATCTTAATTGGGAAAAAATGCTTACTAATGGTCATTAAAACATTTTATAAAGAAGCTTCAGTAAAAATAATATAATGGTAAAATGTGTTATGTTAGACTCATGAAAAGAAATTTTATGTTCAAACAGCTACCAACACATAGTTCGCACTTTAACAAGTGAAAAATGCCTGCGTCATGCTCAAGTTTCCCCACTCTCTTGTTCGTTAAATCTATTTTTCATTCCTGCACAGGGAACGGCTAGGACACAAAGGTATTTTAATTAAACGACTCCAGCATAGTTCATAAGGGAATTATTCTCTGTCAAACAAAAAAGTGTCTGGCTTGGTACTAAATGTTTGGGGTTTAGTTTTAATTTACTGATTAATGTTTTGATCTCAAACAGATAACTCTTGCAGGTAACCTCCTCCTCCTACAATGGGCCTAGATTAATACTTTATTATTTTCACTAAAATCTAATTCCCTGAAATCCATTCAGCATTTCAAAGTTCTGTGTAGATAAAACATTAGATATATTTAACAAGTGTAAGTCTGTGAAGAAAGTTGGTAAGATATTTAACAGAGATATTTAGATCTTGAATTTAAATATCACAAACCATCATAGTCACAGAAACACATGAGGAGCACTAGGGTTTTTTCAGGTGTTCATTTTTAATATAAGTAGAGAGTTTACTTGGGCCAAGGTTGAGGACTGCAGCCCGAGTGAAAGTTTGTTTGTTGCCCAAGACGGTTGCCAGGGGTGGGGATGCTCTATTCCAGTAGGTCATTCAGAGATCCAAGCTTTTCATTTCCCGCCAGCTTCTCAGGCCTCAGAGTCCTCTACACCTATAAGCAAATGAGGAGAGAAAAGGTGAAGAAGGTTCCAAGGGCAGTGTCAGGGGCCAGGCCTGAAAGAGACATACATCACTTCCACCCACATGCCATTGACCAGACTGGTCACCCAGAGCCACTAGATTAAGAGAGCTGAACAATATATCCTTTGGTGTGCCAGGAAAGGAGAGGGGGACAAAGATACCGATGAGCACCACTAATCTCGGTAACGGGCACGCACTTGCATAAACCCGTGGCATGGACTCTGTTTGAACAGATGTACAAGGTTGACATATGTTCTTTCTAGAAAATTAAGAGACAAATATTTGGTTCTTGTGTGAATTTCCTGATTTGCTTTGTTTTTGAAAGCTTCCCTTTTGTGTTACTAAGTGAAGAGGGGAAGAAAGCGATAAATGCTTGCAGTTACCAGAATGTAATTTTCAAATGATTGTACAGAGTTTTATCCTTCAGGGAATACCGTTTACTTAGACATTAGTCACTCATCGCTTATTGTTGTGTTTATAGAAAAACTGATTTGTATGCTAAACCTATTGTAGCTAAACTCATACCATGCTAACTATGTAGGGAAGTTAAATTTGCTGTCTCAAGTTTGTATTCATTGGCATTTCTTTGTGTCTTGAAATGTCTCCCACATTTGAATATGTAGGATATAATATATTCCCTGCAATCTATCCAAAAGTTAAATATGTATTGAGGTTAAAATTTAAAAAAAAAAACTGTTGATTCACTATTTCTGACTTGTAGTTTTTAACTTGATAAGAATTCCCTTCTAATCTTCCTTTTCTAATATCCTTTTCTAATATTTCCTTTTCTAATGTGCCCTGTGTCAGCTCCTCAGGTTGGTAAAGCTGTTTCTTTGCTTTTGAGAGTCTAATAGGACTCCTAATTTCAGAACTTCTGACTCCTGAGCACTCATATTGCTGCACACAGCATTCATGGTTTAAATAACTTACCTTTGAATAAGCACTGATGTTACGGAATTGATTAGTATTAACTGAGCACCTATGAGATACAAAGATGAGTAACACCCAATTCCTCTACTTAAGAAGCTTATAGCCAAAGTTCTGAATGGGTATGTGTGCTAATACAGATATGTCTATATCTAGAGAGCCAAGCATGAGGGTAACTTCCAAAACAAAAAGTTAGGGGAGTCCATTGAGCCTTTGGTGGATTTTAGTAGATGGGATTATGAAATACTCCACACAGCAGGTGATTTTAAGAGCAAGATCTTCAAAATAATAAGTAGGATTACAACAATGGATGGGATAGTATATTCAAATCTGAGAAACCTATACTAGTCTATGTGAGCCTTCTTAGTCACTGAATCTTATTTATCTCTCTATCTTTTAAAAACAGGATAAATAAGGTGTTCTTCCCAATGTCCAGCACAGTGACAGGATCACAAGGAGCTTCTTCCAGGGATGGTGGGTGGATTGGTGGGTGAGTGGATGGGAAAATAAACAAATGAACTTAAGAATCATTTGTTCTCTTATTCACTTGTTCATCCAAATGAACACAAACCAAAACTAGTGGAAGCGTATATAATGTCGAGGAAGATGGAACAAGAAAGCATTTCAAGATCAAGGCATACTCTGAAGTTATCACAACAGTGTTTTCCTTGACGCAAAGCTCAGAGTTAAGGATGTAGGCTGAAATTGATTCCTTTAATAAATACATGCATAGAAGTCCACAGTAAGGTAGTTATATTTCTAGGCTTTAAATCTTGGATAAATGAGTCCTGTGAGATTGTTGCTGCACTAGTAAGGAGTATTCCCTCATATTTGCCCTACCACACTTCTCTCTCAAGAATCAAGGGGTGCTCCCTTTCCTTGGAGGCATTTGTAAAGCACTTCTAGAGTTAACCCTCGCAAATGTTCATTACTTCCTAGACTCAAGTTATCTGGTCAACCTCTATCTCCTCTGTCCCCTTGGCCATTTTGGTTACCCCTCCTAGACTCTCTTTAAATCTGTTTTGTCTTTCTTGAAGTAAAACAACCAAAACTACACACAGCACGCCAAGTGATGGCTTTAAATAAACGTAACAGCTGTTACCTATTCCATTTCAGGAATTCCAGTGTCTTACTTAGGGCTGACAGTTGCATTCTATCTTGGAAACCTTGTGTTTGAATCACGCTTTAGGGTTTGCACTGTTCCAAAGCTGCATCTTCTCATTTACTTTTTGCAATAATCCCCTAGGATAGAGATAGCTGTTATTGTTATCCTTGCTTTACAGATAAGGAAACTGAGGTTTAGGGAAATGAAATGACTTGCCCAAAGAAACTGCATCCCAACTCCAAGACCCACTATGCTATGGCTGATGATACACAACCTTATACTGCAGCTTATTAAACGCATGCTTACTAAATACTAGGCACAGCACTAAGTACATTCCATGTTTCCATATGTAATTCCTACAACTGACAGCCATATTAGCAGAGGCTCAGAACAGTCCAGTAATCTGCAAAAAGTCACAGGGCTGGTAAGCAGCTAAAATAGCATCTGAGTCTGTGTCTGCCAAACCCCACGTGCTTGCTTGTTAACGCCCCTTCCCCTCCTGCCAAGATCCTGACTCCAAGGTCACTGTTTTGCTCTTGATACATCAGGCAATGACTTCATAAAACACAGAGAACCGTCCTGGATCATATTTTATACTCTGTGGCTTATCATCCCACAAGCAGGTATCTAAAAGGAGACCCACCAGCCTGGGGGGCTCAGGACTGAGGAGTTTCTCTGCTCAGGGGAATTTTAGTGCTAAAAGTGGAAAGTCCTGGACAAATATCTGGTTCTTTTCTGTGAGAAGAAAAAAATCTGAGAGAGATTCCTATTATTCCTATAATTTATCCCAATTAATTTGCTATTTTGTTTCCTGGAAGTGCTAACTTATCACTGGAGTTAAGATGTTGCTTCTAAGGAGCAGGAAGGGAGGAGCTTGAGCCCTTACAGGTGCAGGTGACATCACTGAGACCAGGAGATTGTCTGAAGACCTGCAGTAAATACTAGATGTGGGTATCCATTCCATAGTAGAAGTTATGAAATAGTTTAACTGAACTTTGTTCTTCAGAATTCTATTTCTGAACTCTCCCACACTGAACACGTAAAAGTCAGTTCTATGTATTTCCCAATCCCCTAACCCCTTAAATTTTATGATTTCTTTCATCTTTTCAAGAAGCCACTCCTAACCTCTCCTCTCATGTGTTTAATTTGTGTTCATAAATCTACTCCTTAGCTGAGGTTGTCCTTAGCCCTAACAACAACCTCGGCTCATAAACAGTTCTTTTATACAGTTTGAAATTGCAAAATCAAAAAAAAAGAAAAAAAAAAGAAATTGCAAAATGCCAGCTTGGACCACAACCATTAAACATGTAAACACAAAATGAATAGTGTTCTGTTTGTTTTATTGCAGTTTTACTTGAGGAACCCACATACTAAAGCAAAGGCTCTGACAGTTTCCTTTTGTGATCTAGAATGGGTTTGCGGCCAGCCAGGGAAGAGTCCCTAAGCCCAGGAGCTCATAGTTTCTGCTGTCACCGCAAGTCTCCTCTCCAGGTAGTTGTGGGCAATGCTTCCTTACTTTTTGACTGCATGTGTATATATATGTACATGTAAATAAAAGAGCCTTTTTTAAACATTAGTTTATGCTGGACTCAGTTTTATATGGCAGTTGAGTAATCTACTGACAGATGGATGATAGTGGCCTAGCCAAGGGAAAAATGTAATGGAAAAATAAAGATCCTAGTGGCTTCATCTTCTGTCATGGTGATGTCTCTCAGATAGTTGAGCCGAGCCACTCCTGTGGGCTAAGGCACTGCTCGATGACAGAGGTCAGAGATTAGAAGGGGGTTATATAATGCTGTGCGGCCATCAAAGAGATTGTGGGTTAAATAGAACATGAGAGAATTTTGCCTAAATGAGAATGACCAAGGAAAAAAGGGTTCTAGACATTCATTTATTTAATAAGTATTTTTTGAGCACCTACTGTATGCTAGGCATTATTCTAGGCACAAAGGCCTACCTATATGAGGGTGGAGAAGAGACAAACATAAATTAGCAGGTGGCTGTAGGTGCTACGATGAAACCTAACAAGGTAGGGAGATAGAAAACGAAGGGGAGGATGGAGCACTGTTTTAGCTGGTGTGGGTGGGGAACCCTCTCCAATCCAATGGTGACTGATTAGAGCTATGAATGAAGTGAGAGAGCAAACCATGCCAATGTCTGGGAAAAGAACATTCCAGGCAGAAAGAATGGCTAAATAAAAACCAGCGCCTTTGGTCACTTCATAACATGATAACTCAAGGAGATGGTGGTATACACCACAAACTAAGACACAGAACTAGGAAGTGATCATGAGAATGGCAACTGTGACTATTTTATGAGCACTATGAACTGTTATAATACCACAGTAGTTAGCAATTCTCATCTTTAAATGTGTGCTACAAATTAAAAAATGTTAACCACTGTGCCTGCTATATCAGGAAGATGGCTGAGAATTTTAGAAGATAGAGCAAATAATTATCTTAAAGTACTAGAAGCTGTTTGATATATGTGGATACCCAACTAAAAGGGACCCTGCTTCTTTGGTGTCAACAGGTCCTGAGAGTGTTAAAGAAAAAATTATTCCATGATACTTTTTATAGGATAGTAAGGAAGACTTTATTCAGGGCCACGGGGACAGGTATAGGGACCACTGCAATGGGGTCTTACAGTGGGGGAAAGAAATCAAGCTCACCTCCAAGTGCGGCACAGAGAAGTGGGGATTTATAGCCAAAGAGCAGAATGAGGACAGTGGGTATAAAATTACTAAGAGGAAACTTCAGGGGTCAGGAGTATTCTGGTTAAACCCACCTAGCAGGATTCTTGCTGAAGACAGGCCTGGGTGATCAGATATCATCTGGGGGATGGCTGGAGGAGGAGAGACCTGATCAGATACGGAGGGTGATCAGCTATCAAGGATGGGGGCACTTAGCAGGGTTCCTTGCTAACACTGGATTTTACCAGTAAGTGGACAGATGTGCCTAGGAGAAGGTTCAGGAGCCTGGCTAGGAATCTTTGTCAAAAGAGGGTGGGAAAGTTCTTGCTTTTCTAGGGTTAGAGCTGATCGGGACTCTACTGGAGCCCAGATCTCCAGGTGTCAGGCCAGTCTGGAGCTGGGAGGGGCCGAGGTACCTATGCTCTGTTTCCCTGGCATTCCTCAGCCTGTGGCAAAACCATCCGCATGTGAAGCTACTGGGGATTGTTTCTGATGGGGACATGGCGAGGGAGGTGAGAACTTTAGGGAATAGGTCCTATAGCCATCATCTTGAAGCTTTGTGAAGCTGGCAGTGTATCAGGAATAGGAAACTTATATTTGCATTTTTAGTATGAGAACATGAGCAAGACAGAAAAAGAAATATTTAATGAGCTCGTATATGACACAGCAGTCAGCTGTGGATGATGATGTGTAAGACAAGCTCCTGATGCCAAGAGAAATATCATTTGGTAAAGAAAATAAGACTTGACTATGAAAACTTAATTTGAGGGAATAAAAAAAAGCAATTGTAGATAAAACAGGAATTTGGACCATAAAAGCAAAAATTATAGAAGTTTCATGGACTACAGTCTTACAGGATCTATAGAGGAAGTAAGACTTAAACTTATTATTGAGAATGAGTAGAATTTGAGTAGACATAAAGGAGAGGGTTTCTCTTGGGGTAAATAAACATAAGGCACAGAGACTGTGGTGTGCAAGTAATGTTGATAAGTCCCATTTGGTTCAGCCTGGCCAAACTGAAAAGTAAGTCTGGAGAGAGAAATGGAGGAGAGATTGTGGAGAGTCTTATGTGTCAGACCAGGGGTTTGAACTGTACCCTGTAGCCAAAGGGGCGCCTTCACTGGTTTTCAAGAAAGCCATGATGTATAAAAATTACTGTGACTAAACCAGAGAGAATGAATTGCAAACAGCAGAGCATGAGGATAGGGAGAGTAGTTAGACAAAATTGTAATTGTCAATTGTCCAGGTGTCAGGGGATATTACATGGAAAGTTAGGTGAGTTGTACAAAGATTGACACAGGAGGTTTAAAAGGTCATGGCAACTTCTGCTATAGAGTAACAGGGATTGGATATATGCTCCTGACTAAAACAACTAAGAAATCACAAAATGCATAAGACCATGCTTTCAAATATGGAACATCAGGCCTGACAGGACAATATTAACAGAGGAAGGACATAAGAAAGCAGTACTCTGATTGTTCCAGCTATTGCTGGAGGGACTTCCCAAGAAGCAGCATAGGGAGGGAAGCCGAGGTGGACCCAGCAGTCTCCCTGAGTTGAGGAGATGAAGTTCTGAGTCCAAAGCATCAAGAACTTACAGGAAAGAGTGTAAGAAGAGAAAGAGAATTCCAGAACTCTGCAGAAGTTCCCTTCAGGTCTTCAGCTAAATACTAATCAACAAATGTGTGTTACGAACTTACACAAGCCTGGAGAAAGAACTACCAAACAGATTAGAGGGAATAATTCCTATATCCCACATAGGGCAGGAATAGTTTATGTTCCCAAAGGCCAGAGTAGAACATCCTTATAATTCACAGGCTACCGGGGACTCAGAAGGGTCTACCTTCAGTGGAATAAAATTAACAATAGAATAGAGGCTGCTCTAACATATCCTGGCTAACAAAGCTTTTAAGCAAGCCTTAGAAGAATCAGACTGTTTTCAAGTAACTTAACAGATTCTCAGAAATATAAGAATGTAAGAAATGTCCAGGACCCAACAAGATAAAATTCCCAGTGTCTGGCATCCAATCAAATATTACCAGGCCTGCAAATGGGAAGGAAAATATGAGCTATAATAACAGAAAAACCAGTCAATAGAAACAGACTCTCAAATGCCACCTATGATAGAATAAGTAGACAAGAATATTAACTGGCCGAACTTTATTTACCCCAAGAGAAACCCTCTCCTTTATGTCTACTCGAATTCTATTCATTGTCAATAATAAGTTTAAGTCTTATTTCCTCTATAGATCCTTTAAGACCGTAGTCCATGAAGCTTCTATAATTTTTGCTTTTATGGTCCAAATTCCTGTTTTATCTACAATTGCTTTTTTTTATTTCCCCAAATTAAGTTTTCATAGGCAAGTCTTATTTTCCTTACCAAATGATATTTCTCTTGGCATCAGGAGCTTGTCTTACACATCATCATCCACAGCTGACTGCTGTGTCATGCGTCTTATACGAGCTCAGTCATTATAGCCATATTCCATATGTTCAAGAAGATAGATAAAAAATTGCACATGTAAGTGGAGGCATATAAAATATGAAAGGACAAATTGAAATTAAGGAGATGAAAACTACAATGTCAAAAATGAAAAATACACTGGATGGGATAAATAGCAAATTAGAAAAGGCAGAATAAAAGACGAGTGAACTTGAAGCAGTCATGGCAATAGAAACTATCTTAAGTGAAATACACGGAGAAGAGACTGAAAAAAATGACTAAATCATTACTAAACTATGGGAAAACACCCATGTATATTTCAGGCAGCCTGATATACATGAGATCCCCAAAGGCAGAGGAAGGGGAGGTTGTAGGGAAGAGAGAAGGAAAAATGTATAAAGAAATCATAGCCAAAAACCTTATATTGGATCAAAACTTAAAGCCATAGACTCAAGAAGCTCAATGAACCTGGAGCACAAGAAACTTGAAAAAACTACACCAAGATACAACATAATCAAATCACTTAAAACCAGGAATAAAAAGAAAATTTTAAAAGAAGCTAGAGAAAAAAAAAAAAAAGACATGTACAGAGGAACAAAATAAGAGCAGATTTTTTTCTTCCCAAATCAATCTATAGACTCAGTGTAATCCCAAACAAAATTACAGAACTATTTTTTTTAAAAAAATGACATGCTGATTCTAAAATGTGTATGGAAATGAAAGAACCTGGGAGAACCAAACGACATTTAAAAAGAACCTGATTTCAAGACTGATTATAAAGTAGTAATCAAGATAGTGTGATATTGGCATAAAAGTAACAAATATAATAATGACACATTCAGACAATTCAGAAATAGAGCCACACGTGTATGGACAACTGATTCTTCTCTAAGGGGCAAGGACAGTGAAGTGAAGAAATGATAGTTTTTCAACAAATAATGCCAGATATCCATATTCCAGAAAAAAAACTCACATCCATATTTGCACCATTTGCAAAAATTAAGATGGATTATAAGCCTAAATGCAAAACATAAAACTATAGAACTTCTAGAAGAAAAGACTAAAAAACTCTTTTTGACCTTGGGTTAAGCAAAGATTTCTTAGATATGACACCAAAAGCACAATCTAGAAAGGAAAAAAAAAAGATAAATTGACTTAACAAGATTAAAAACTTCTGCTCTTAGATATTGTTAAGTGAATCAAAGGACAGCCTACAAACTGAGAGAATATATTTACAAACCATATAGTTGATGAAAGGCTTAATCCGTAATATACAAAAACTCTTGAAACTCAAGAAAACATGCAGCCCAGCCAAAAAAAGAAAAAATGGGCAAAATATTTGAACAGACACTTCACCAAATTAGCATGAAAAAAGGTGTTCAATATAATAGTCATTAAAGAAATGCAAATTATAACTGTAATGAGAGCAAAGGTAACTTCAGCTTTGGACTTTGAATGGATTTGAAGGATTGATGTCAAATATGATGGCTAAAATCAGAAAGCCAGTGAGGGAAAGTAAAGGACTGCATTTTAGACATGTTCTTTTTGAGGTAATAGAGGGACACTCAGAGTGGAAATATCTAGCAAACAGACGAAGATTTGACACTAGAACTTGGAAGACAGTTCATGTCTGGATACATAATTGTTAAAAATAGAACCACACAAAAAGAACCTATACCCAAATGATTTATCTCCCTTGATGGTTGTTTCTGTATATGTGTATGTGTGTGTTTCATATCTGTTCACGCATGTAATCATGGGCAAAGCTTATACAGTTACTTCATTGCCCTGGAAGTAGTAAGCACTCAATAAACATTTATAAATTATTTTCATTTGGTTTGGCTAGGACACAAATGGCATTCTCAACTGTTATCTACTCCTCTGTTGAGAGTGATATCAAGACAGAAATATTGCGGAAAATGCATTTAAAGACTAATCTTTAGAAAAGGGCAATGAATAGCCTTAAGCCTAGCCTGCTGCAAGTCAGTTTTTCATGTATGCCTCATCCTTCATGGCTACCGTCAAAAACAATGCATAGCCCCCAGCACACCCCACCTCCAAGTCTGTGTTATGATCACCATCAACAACTGTAGCCAGGTAACAACATGCTGCACCACTTACAGAGGAAATGAGGCAATTAAGTCCTAACATCCTTGGAACTAAGCCTAATATTAGATCAAACTATGGAAATGCTACGTAGCAGACAGCCATTTTCACTAGAACAATCTAAAAGAATTCAGTGGCACGCTGTTTAATTTGGTGAGGGTGTTTTGGCAAGCAGTTCCCTTTGGTCATGGCTTTCTATGCACTGAAGGTATGACAGCTACAGAAACCCCTGAGTATTTTACAGCTTGACTACTTTATGTAGTCAGATTTCCACTCTGCCATCCCAAATATCAAACCTATTAGCATAAGCATTTCATTGATCTTTTAGTAGTAAAAAATATAGTAGTATTTGAGTCAATGGCACAAAATTGAAAACTTTTAGCTTACTACATTATCAATTTAAAAAAAACTTTCAGAGGCATTAAAATCCATTCAAAAAGATGCCTAGAAGCATTTTGCCTCACTAGTGTTTTCTCTTCCAAATATCAAGTAAGGTTTTTAACACAGAGGCATATGTTTCATCTGAGCAAAAATGTACTTTCTACAAAAATCAGTGTAACACCAAGGACTGTTTAATCCATAGCTCTGTTAGATAGAACACACACAAAATGCTTCTGGTTCTCAGAATGTTTTGGGCTTTTGCTTCTTAATGTGAACTTTTTATGGATATAACATACTAAAAAGTTCACAAATCATACATGTTCAGTTAAATGACTGTTCAAAAAGTGAACATAACCATGTAATTGAGAACCAAACCAAGACACAGAACATTACCAGCACTTAGAAGTTTCTTTGCATCTCTTCACAGCCACTGCCCCGTCCCCCAAGGATAACCACATTCCAGACTTTTAGTACCATATCTTAGTATTATCTCTTCCTGAATATTGAACAGAATCTGAATATCAGTGGAATCATACTCTTTCTGTCTGGGTTCTTCCACTCAACATTATATTCAGAAGATGTGTCTGTGTTTGCCTGTGAGTTGCAGTTTATTCATTCTCGTACCACAATATATCCAATCTACTTTTGGTAGGTATTAGGTAATATCCAGTATGAAGCTATGACAAATACTACTGCTGTAAACATTCCTGTACATGTCTTCTAGGAAATGCATGGGTGTATTTCTGTTGGGTATATGGTAGGAATTGCTGAGTCATTGGGTAGCTTTGCTAGATACTACCATAAACAGTTTTCTGAAATGGTTGTACTGATTTATGCTTCCACTAGCAAGCATTCTAGTTGCTTAGCAACTTGGCTGATTCTTGGCATTATTTGTCTTTTCATTTAGCCATTCCTCTGAATACATAATGACGTTGCATTGAGTTTTAATTTGCAAGTCTCTGATGACTAATGACATTGTGTCATTTTGTATGTTTATTGGCCATTTGGATATCTGCTTTCACAAAATGTCTATTCAAGTCCTTTGCTCATATTTCTATTGAATTATTGTTGCTTGTTGGGTTATAGGAGCCCTTCATATATTTTGGGTGTGAGATCTTATTGGATATTTAATATGTAATTATAATTACATTTCATAGCAAATTGTGAGTATTCTCTCAATCTATGGTATCTTTTGACAAACAGAATTTCTTAATTTTAATGCAGTCTATTTCATCAGGGTTTTTTTTTTATTGTTAACACTTTTTCTGTTCTTTTTAAGAAACCTTTGCCTACCCTGAAGATTTGAAGATACTCTTTTTTTAAGCTTTATTGTTTTGCTTTTCCCATTTAGAACTATAACCCGCCTGGAATTCATTTTCGTATATTGTGTAAAATGGTCAAGATTCATTTCTTCCATATGGTTATCCATTTTTGTCTAGATTTTTATCACCCTAGGCATTTGAGTATTTCCCTCTAGTGGAACAAGAATGATAACTCCCAGAAAGTAACACACATACATTTATTTCTGTATGTCTCTATCAACATCCAGACCTATATCGATATCTCACATATATAGCACACACAACACATATATGGGGGGGTACAGATTGTGTTCCAAATATTCATTTGTGAGTTGGATTTTTATTCTTCTGTATACATCCAATGTTGTTATTCATGGTTGATCCCAGGACAGCTTATAAAGGCTCGTTGGTACCTACTCTTCTAAATACACTATACCAATATAGAGGAAAACGCAGTTAAATTCCAATTCTGGATCCCAGGACAACATGTTCCCTTTCACTAGCAGCAAGATAAAATGGTGCATTGAGAATGAACAAAGACATGGACTTCAACAGGAATAACTATGAAGGAGTAGAATAGCTGCTATTGAACAGTAATAAAGCATTCATTGCTAACTTATGGAAAGTGAAGTCTTCATCTCTTCCCAAATGCTCTGAATTGAAAAATAATACTAAGTACTAATACTTCCCATGGTAAGGCAAGAATTGTACTGGCAGATTCCAGGCCTTCCATGTAGAACTGTGGTGGTAGTACCCTATACAACTCCTGAGAAAGGAGTCAGCATTAACAAATCTCAATGTGCAAGATGTCCCTGGAGTTGTGCAGTACAGGTCAGGTCAGTAATCCTGCTGGCATGCATACATACACATACAACATGCATATGTATACACATAGCATATGTACCCAGTATGTGTGTGTGTATATATACATACACACACATGTTTTCCCAGGTTGCTAGAATTGGAGTGTCAAAATTTACTAATAATACATCCTTATTAATAGTTATAAACAAGGATTTCAGCATTCAAAGGCTTTTTATACTGGGTACATTCCAAACAGCAATATACTTTTATAAAAGAATGAAGATCATAATATACTATAATTCTTTGAGTAACATAAACTTCCTTTTGCTATCTCTGGTGCTAAAGTTCAGTGCTCTGAAGGAATGTCCACTAGGCATGTAAAAGCCTGTCTAGGGGAAAAAAAAATAAAATGAACCTATTATAGTTGGTGCCAGTTATTTCTGTGCAATTAATCTATAAAAGTTTTATAATGCAGCTGAGTGTCCAAGTTGAAAGCTAAATGGCAATGCAGTAACCCTCTTCCCAAAACAGAGTGGTCTGACACAAGCTACATCTTTTGAAGTTACTGCAGAGTTACTATCATCAGCTTAAAACATAAAATAATATCTGACATGTCCAAACAGTCACAGAGAGTAATTAAAACTAAGGGGTTTAAAAGAAGATGAAGACTTGCCTGAGCTTGGTATTCTAGTAAATGAGATCTGATTTCTTTTAAATCTTATTCGAATGTGGGTTAAACCGTACAAATGCAGGCTCTGTGGGATGCCACTTGATGGGAAGTGAAAGCACAGCTGCCTCTCCGTATTTATAAACTGTCCAAAAGAATCATATCTGCGCAGATTAAATGATAATCAGTGTTCTCACGTCCCCTCTTCCCTCATTCCCTTAACCATATTAAAAGGCAAAATACCAAGAAAATACTCATCTGGTGATACAATTGACACAGGAATGGAGTATGTCGCGTCTTATCTGAAAGCACTGTAATTTAGGAATGTGACTCTTAGCAGAAAACAAGATTTTGCTGATCCTAAAATGTACAGGCTGGGCATAATGACACATACCTGTAGTCCCAGCTACTGAGGAGGCTGAGGCGGGAGGATGGGGGCTTATTGTGCCAGGATCGCACCTGTGAATAGCCCCTGCACTCCAGCCTGGGCAACATAGCGAGATCCTGTCTCAAAAAAAAAAAGTGCAAAAAGACCTTGAGCTCTGCAATACCTCCCAAAGGAGCAAATGTGTTTCAGATCAATGGTGCCCTGCAGTATGAGGGCTGGAAGTGGTGTGATTTGAGCACTCACACAAAGCCGCCTCCACAGCCCCTCAAATGGCTCTCATGTCAAATTAGACTGGACTTTTCACTACAGAAAAGTGGGCTGAGGGATTGCTCTCTTTTAAAAGACAAATGCTCAAAAGAAGGGGCCCATGGGAATGCTAAGTGTATTAGGCAGTCAGGTCTTCTCTACTGAGAATCAGTGGGTCAGTTTTGATAGGGGAAGGGGAGGGGTGAAAGGACAAGGCACCAGAATGGTAAGAATGGTAAGAACTGAATTACAAGAATTCATCTAGAATGTAAATTGTAAGGGAAAGTGGGATGAGTGAAAGAGGGGTAAAACCGCCTTGAGCAGGCACAAATCACCGGCACAGCTTCCAGAGTGACAGGCTGGCAGCCTCTTGCTTATGGAGAAAGGAGGAAGGTCCCAGCAGGAATGCCAAATGCAGCCAGCTCAGCAATGGGATGGTCTGCAACTGGTGGGAAAAGGTGCCTAGAGCCAGTACTATGGTTGGAGCTTTATTTGGGAGCTTTAAATTTTCAGTAAATCCACAAAGAGAGTCATACAGTCTCTATCCTTATTCAGAAGACTTTATATAGTCAGATTCCTGCTATGGATGTGTTTCTGGGCAAGAGCAGCTTTTCACTTGTGGTCCTTTGACAAATAGTCAGCTTGCCTTAATTAGAGCTGAGGGACGTTCGCATTGAAGCCATCTTGGAATTTTGGCATAACCTTGCACGCAAGGTGGGCATCTTCTCTATTGTTCCTGGAAAAGATGCAGGCAGCCTCTCCAGTATAGCCTGCCTCCTAAGCCTGAGCCCTGAAATCAGAACTCAGTTCAAATCCTGGCTCTGCCATTCACTAGCTATATAGCATTGGTCTTAACCTCTCTAAGTGTCGGATTTCACAAATATAGAATACAGATAATAGTTCTGGCATCGTAGGATTATTCTAAGAGCTAAGTAAGATGGTACATATAAAATAGAGAATATGGCATATAGTAGATGTTCAATAAATGAAAGCTATTGTCATCATCTACTCAAATATCCTCCCTTCATTCACCTTTACCTCATAAAGCAACCCTTTCCAGAATGTTCTACATAAAAATAATTTTATCAAAAGTTTCTTGAGAGGAAAGGCATTCGTTTGTATCTTTTCACCTCCTTCCCAGGATCCTTGCTCAACACTAGGCTCCCAATGCTTTGAATAGTGCCTGGTACACAGCAGGTGTTTAATGAATCTTTGTTAAATGAATTTTATTGAATTAAGTCTATTCCATTTCATCTGCATGCTAAAATGCTATTATTTTCTGTGGATACAAATAAAACAATTGAAAGATTTCAAAATACAAATAATACGATCTTGAACGATCAAATACAGTAAGAGACAAATACAATAAGAGAAGGGGTGGATGTAAGAAAAACAAGAACCAAAGAATTTAGACCTAGTATTATATCCCTGCTTCTTTCATTGAGCAGAAGTTTTTGTACAGTTCGTCTTTTTATATTTCTCACTGGGCTGCATTTGGTTAGCTTCCCAGTGTACCTGTACTTTCAAATCACACCTAGCTGCCTTGTTCCTTACGGCAGAGGCTGCTGTAGCTCCCAGGTTGTTATCATCCACAACTTTTGAAACTCACTTGGCTGCATCAATAATACCTCCCTCTGTAATGCCTAAAGCATCCTAGAAGCTTAAAGCAATGAGGCAGTTAGGGCTTATTTGCTCAAAGAAGACTGTGACTTGGCATCTCTTCAATTTTAAAAGCAAACCGTCATTTTACAGGACTTAGAATAAAGCATCTTGGTTGTGTTTTGAACAGGACTGTAGACTGGTCGTGTGCCTAGGTTAATGGCATTTCAATTGCTCAGGCTCTTGCCCCTACATGTTCATATCAGGCCTCAGCTCTCTGACAAACTTCCTCCCAAGTATTCTGGAAGACCCCGGGGTGGTGGAGAGACATGGATAGATTTGACTTGATAGATGGGAGGGAGAGTAAAAAGACTCGATGATGGATTGGATGAGTGAGAAGGATCAAAGAGAGGATGGCTTGTAAGTTACTGGCTTGAGAACCAGGATAGATAGTAGTGCCATTTAGTGAGATAGGGAGAAAGGGGGAAGAGGAACTGGTTTGGGTTGAAAAGAAGTATAAAATGATGATCAAGAAAGTTGGCAGGCATTGGGGAAAAATTTTACACAGGGAGTGGAATGAAAACATGAGTTCAAAAAGAAAATATGACATAAAATTCCCCAGTTATATGATACTTAAATTTCTTTTGATACATTTAAAAGCGTGATGTATTTTTAAATGACAATATCTACAATATACTGAAATACTATGATATATTCATTACTGCTATTAAACTTATAAAAAAATATGAGAACCAACTTCAAAATGTGTGAGGAGATCTTCAAAAATCTTTTAGAAGGTATGTAAGCAAAAGTATATAAGACCACTGCAGAAGGAAACAGAGGAAATGTTCTGGCCTGCACAAAAGAAGCTGTAAAGTCAAATGATTTTCTTGGCAATAAAGAAATAAAAGTGTTTTCCAAAAGCCTCCTGCTTCTGCAGCAAACTACACCTTAGTGTGTTTTGGATTCGGGGACAGCGTGTCCTTTAGTAAACTGGCAGCTCTGGGGCCACAGGTATATAAAATATGAGAGCGGATGATATATAAGCAGTATTTTATCTTGTTTCATATATTTTTATAGCTCATGTGTCTCAGCCTGATTCTTAACTAGTTCCATTAGCATCACCAATGAACCCTACTGAATACTACCTGACATCGAGGGACAAAACATCTCTCTGCTAGTGTAGACAGATGTGTGCAGCAATGCAAGAAGTGCCGCTCCTGCAAAGCAGGCTGCAGCGTGTGGGGGCAGGGAATGATAGATGACAAAAAGATATCAAAGCCTGGGATGGGGGAGATGGAACACAGCTGCAGACAAGTGAAAAATGAATGTGCAGGCAGATTGTAATTACAGCAAACATTTGATGCGCACCTACTATGAGCTGGGCACCATGGTGGGCCACCAGCAAGATTGAGGTGGTTGTTTTCAAGGCTGACCGCATGATAGAGCATTTTTGAAAACAGCTCTTAGGCTCCCCAGCAACTGCAGTCACCAGCCAGAGTAAGAACTCCCATCAGCGTACAGAAAAATACTGTTTTTCATCACCAAATACAAACCTTTTGTGACAGAGAGTGATTATGATCATCATCAGTTACCTCCAGAGCCGTCATCTCAAATTGTCCAAAGCACAGAGATGATAGAACGTATGAGTTTATCTGTTTGTGTATATAGATTATTAACATGTAAGTATTTCCTTTCTTGGAACACTCAGAATCATGAAAATGATGCAGATAAAAATGTATATAGTAAAATTGGTATTTGATGTTTCATTTCCAGTATCCCCTGCTAGGTTCCCTTGCAACATTCCATGTCCTTGTTTCTGTGTCCACGAGGGACTCCCTGGGTTACCTTCCAGCCCACAGAGCAGTCCAGGTAACCGGAAGAAATCAATGGGTAAAGACACATACTTGATGTCATAGCAGGCCCAGCGGTTAATAGACCCTGTAATTTTTACTCGTTTTCTTAGTAATTGTGATAAACTTGTTTTCTTTTACTCCCTTGGACTATCCTTACTGGATACCCTGTTCCTATGAGACACTGGTTGTGAGGAGGGCGAGGTTTGTGTATACCAGTCGTAAATGGCTTGTTTGTGATCTAATCTGTAACTTTAAGAGCATTATCTCTAACTGTGCTAATAGGTATATATTCTGTGTCTTAGATGAATGATTGGAGAGATTCCATAGACTTCTCAACAAAGAATGCTATTCCATATAGACTAGTTTTCCATGTGGTGAGAACAACAAAAATATGAATATTTTTATTTTAACTATTGTGGTAGGAATTCATCCTAAAATGCAAACCCATCCTAACTGACACAAGGCTGATAATTAACCTCTTGTGACAGAGAGTGGTTATGATCATCATCAGTTATTATTTAGTGACACTAAGGTGCTGAGGTCTCTTGGCTTCCATATTCTATGGCTCCCAGATGCTCTGGGTTTTGCCTCTAGGTCAGTTTCTGTATTTCCTTTTTGTTCTTAGTCACACTAACATAAGCAAGAAGCACCAAATGTTTGCGGTAAACTCGACTCCATTCTGAAGATTGGCCTTCCAAGGTAGGAAGTGATAAAAGTTCAACAGGGATGGAAGGGATGATGGGATGAAGATGTTACCTAAGAAACTAGGTGCCATATAGCATTGAGACGTATGAACTTTTAAAATAATAAGTGACTGGAGGGAAGTGACTCTACTAAGAAGAGCTGGCCCTGCATTTATACGTAATTCTAACTGTCATAACTTGGAGCCAGAAGCGGTAGTTCACGCCTGTAATCCCAGACCTTTGGGAGGTGGAGGAGGGAGGATCACTTGAGCCCAGGAGCTTGAGGCTGCAGTGAGCTGTGATTATGCCACTGCACTCCAGCCTGGGCAAAATAGAATCAGATGTTGTCTCTTAAAAAAAAAAAAAAAAAACCTTGGAAAAAGTTGTTTAACTCATTTTAATTGGAGCAGTTCTTTCACACTAGCAAAGCAGTAGAGAATTGCCTACATGTGCAACTAATGGACAACAGATGAGGAACTGTGATGCTGAAGCCTTTACTGAGTGTGAATATATTTTGATAGCTCTGACTGTATGGACTGTTGAAGTGGATGTAGAGAACATAGATTTCTAATTCATTGGAAGCTACCAAAGTTACTTAAACAAGTTCTAGAACAAGAGGAATGGTACAATTAAAGTGAAGCCGTGGAAAGAATAATGTTATATGTGTGGGAGGCTAGAAAGTAGCAAGAAGACTAGTAAGAGGAAAATTGCAATAAACTTGGACATTATTCTTTAGCCAATGAGAAACCACAATGATATCATCAACTTTAAAAGGCGTCCTACTTATGATTTTTAAGGGATTTTTAAAACAGTTGTGCACAAACTGTGTTTTCTATCTTTTGTTTTTAGTCCCGAGAGTTGAAGCTATTTACACTGACTTTTTTGAGAGATCCAGCATTTTTTCATTCTGTTGGTGTCACACTACTTAATTTTAACAGTGGAAATTGAGGTCAGAAAATAGGAAATTAGAACTTCATGAAGACAATCGGTCACATAAGGTCCTGAAGATCGTTGTTGCACATAGATGTATCTATTAAGGAACCCAGGAGAGTAAAATGATGGACTAAAAGCTTAGCAGACTTTTAACCTGAATAGTTTTCAGGTGTTGTGCTGTTTTGTTTTGTTTTGTTTCTCCTGTGGAGAAATAGAAATCTTGTAGAACAAAGCCACAAAATTGGCACTGATAGTCTACTTGACCTTTAAAAGTGAAACCTTCACCGATTTTTTTTTTCTTAGAAAAATAAGCAGTTTTCATTTCAGAAGTAAGAAGACAAGTTGCTTAGGATTTATCGTGTCACTGTGGCCGTTTATTTCTGTCTTCCTATGTCCTGGGTAGTACCGAGGTAATTTTGGTCTGTTTTGGCTTAATGCGCAAGTAAACTAAGTGTTTGCATAGAAGGTTCTTTTTTTATTCTTTAACACGTTCAACTAGCTTTGTAATAAAATGAGACATAATTGCCCAAGTACAACCAGAGTAGTAATTTTTCCTGCTATTACAGCTGGTATCAGAGGTGACACCTGGGTGAGAGGGACCCCTGCCCTGGGTGTCATGTTCTGCCCTCCTCCACTGAACCCCATCCCACTCAAAGTACACCCCTTCCACTGACGGTGTTGGAAACCTAGGGCCCCAGAATCCATGTCCAAACAGCCTCAGAGCCACTCGTGGGGCCCACATGAGCCTTGCAGTGCTAGGCCCAGGCGGTAGGAAAGAGCAGGCATTTGGGGGGTGTATGTGGAGCTTTGGTATTCATAAGCCAGGGGTGGGAGAGCAAAGCAGGTGGGCAGTGGGCTAGGGGCCAACTCTCTCTGTCTCTGCTGCTACATTGGGACACAGTACCCCATGGAATCCTAGAATTCTAAATTTGAACCTAGACTTTCAGACTGTTAGGAAAGTACACCTGCCAAGGCACGAAGATAGAACATTTTATCATGTTATTACCTTGATTCGTAACTTTTGCTATTTACACAGTTGGCATGAGGGTCTCCAATTACACTTTTTTCCCCCCAGATTGACATTATATTTTTAACAGCAACATAGGATGCAGGAAGATAATGAGATAAAATTCTTTTTTTTTTTTTTTTTTTAAGTTTTGTTACATGGATATATTCTATAATGCCACAGTCAGGGCTTTCAGTGTGCCTACCACCAGGACACTGTTCCTTGTACCCGATAGGTAAGTTTTATCCCTCAACCATTCTTAGTTTCCAATGTCCTTTTCATCTTTTTGTGCCCATGTGCACCCATCATTTAGTTCCCATTTATTAGTGAGGACATGTAGTGTGTGTTTGTCCATTCCTGAGATACTTCATTTAGGATAATGGTCTCCAGTTCCATCCAAGTTGTTATGAATGACATTCTTTCATTCCTTTTATGGCTGAGTAATACTCCACAGTGTATATATGTATATATGCCATATTTTCTTTACCACTCATGTATTGATGGGCACTTAAGTTGATTCCATATCTTTACAATTGTGAATTGTGCTGTCATAAACATTCGAGTGCAGGTAAAATCGATAAAATCTAATTACACTCTTGATTCAGGCCTTATAAATGTTAGGGTTGGGTCTGGGTTGACACTTGACCCCAAACCATTAAATCAGAGTCTCTCACTTTGGAATGTGGAATTTAAGCATGGCAGTTTTAGCTTCTGATGGGCACTTGAACTGAGGACATCTAAAGGTAGGAGCTGAATCCCATCATTCATAGGACAACAACGATGAATGACTCTGAACCTAGGATGAGAACTTTAGAGATACCCTCGTTCCCATTCTAAGACTTCGCTGCTCAACTTTTCCTTAAATTTTATAAGATATTCCAGTATCCTTCCCATAAAGGCCCTTTCCTGGCTCACTATTTTGCAAAGGGTTTCCATTACTTGCATTAATGATCTATGCTTCTGCTTAGACAGCAAGAATTAATGAACTCATTACTTAATAGCCTACAACATTATATTGGAGATTTTCAACGTTGTTCATCAAAATTGTGCCTGCTACATCAAGCAGTTCAAAGAAATCTAGTTGGATGGTTCTGATAACTGGCTAATGACAGGCTAAAAGAATTATACTATCCAGGCTTAACCAAATCTGCAGCACCTACGCATTTAACTAAAAAAAGCTCTTCACTGGTTTTCAGTTGTTACTTCAGCTCAGTTTCATGTTTGCCTTGAGGTTTAAAGCTTTTTTTTCTATGAGGCAGAACAGCATATACATTTAGATTTTATTTTTCAGGTTCTGAATAGTGAACTTTTCATAGAAGGGGCAGGTAGTAGGGAGCCGCCACTCCCTGTTCTGAAGCGGTTTGGGGGATGGGCTCTGTCACCAGCAGTGGCCACCAGCCTCAGAGCAGAGACTCCGACTGCACCAGCTCTTCCCTTTTCTCTCATCCTTTTCCTTCTCCCACTTCCTCTTGCCTCAGTGTGATCCGGCTCTAATTGAGGTTGTCAAGAAACTGCTTTGTTCCGAGGGTTAGTGGGGGAAAGGAGAGATCTGCCTCTGTATTACTGACATCAAATAACTTTCCAAGGTGCTTCTGCATAGCATTACTTCCCCTTGAGACACAGGTTAAAATGACACAGCAACAAAGTGCTTTATTGTGAAGACCAAATAAGCAATAAATCAATAGTTGAAAGACTGTAATATTCCCTGTCTTAGGATAGCTGTGTAATCTGAGATCTCATTTTCTAGAACTACGTCACTAGTTATGATCTTGTTCCACAAAACCCACAGAGCAGTGCTGGTACCTGAGACGGAGAAAGAATTGAAAGGAACTTCCCAGGAGGCTGTGGGTTTCTGGTCATCTTATGTGTTCTTTGTAGATTAACTTCTCCCTCCAAAAAGAAATAGAAGCCATCAGGCGGTGACACTCTCACATGCCGCTCTCTCTGACTCTGACTCTAAACCTACATCCTGAGCTCCTTCCTCCTCTCCTCTGGCTCCAACCACCTGCCTCCTCCAGGAGCCTCCCCAAAATCATTGTCTGGGGAGGTGCTGGTGGCATGAATGGATAAAGGAAAGTCCAGGATGGTAATGCTGGGCTGAAGGAGAGATTTCAGCAACAACATGGATCGAACTGGAACTCATTATCTTAAGTGAAACAGGCCAGGCACAGAAAGCCAAATATTGCATGTCCTCACTCATAAGTGGGTGCTAAAAAATGTGTTCATGTGGACATAGTGAAATGGTAGACAATGGAGACTGAGAAGGGTTGGGGGTGAGAGGGGGTGGATGATAAGAAATTAGTTAATGGGTACGATGTAGGTTATTCGAGGGATGGATACCCTAAAAGCCCTGACTTCACCGCTATGCAATCTATGTACCCTGTAAATTTGTACAAATAATTTTTAAAAGGAGCTTAAGTATATCCATACAATGGAATATTATTGAACTTTAAAAAGGAATGAGATTCTGACACATGCTACATCGTGGATGAACCCGGAAGACAGTACGCTAGGTGAAATAAGCAGACACAAAAGGACAAGGATTGTGTGATTCCACTTATATTAGGTGCCCAGAGTGGTCAAATTCAAAGGGACAGAAAGTAGAATGGTGGTTGCCAAGGCGTGTGGACAGGGGAGTGAGGAGTTATTGTTTGTTCTCTCTACCCCGGCTTACTCTGTTTCAGATTTCCCATTTCTCAAGAATTTTCTAGAACATACTCCCTGTGCTATGTAACTGATTCTTCTGCCTTTTACCACCGATTCTCCTGTGCTGTGATAGAGCAGTCCCCAGGTTGGGATGACTTTGTAGTGACAGACAGTTTTCATGGGACTCAAAGGGCTCACTGGACACTTGAACTTTGTGGGGACCTAGCGGGGGGCCAACCGCCAAAGGCAGGCTGCAGAAACTGCAGCCACAAGTTGATTCCTGCTACAGAAGGATGACCTTCAAAAAAATTCCTTTGTTCCACACAGATCACACAGGTGGCTTCCTCGCTCCTTTGGATTTAAAGCCAAAGTCCTTGCAATGGCCTCCCTGACCTCTCCTGTCCCCTGCCCCCTCCACACCAGCCACACCACCCCCCTCATTTCTCTCCAATCGCCAGCCACAGTCCCATGTCTCAGTTGCTGCACTTGTTCTTCCCTCTGCCTGGAAACTTCCCCCAGAGGTCTATGTGCCTTTCTCACTTATCTCCTTTGTGACTTTCCTCAAGTGTCACCTTCTCAATTACCCCTTCTTTGACTACCATATTTAAAATTAGAAAGCCCCCATCTGGCTCCTGCTCTGCTGTGTCATCTCCTAGTGTTCCTCACTATCTTGCACACTGTATACTTATGTGTGTACGTTTCCTTAGAACAACGTGTGGGGTATGTTACACATTCAGTAAATTCTTGAATAAATGACTAAATAAAGGAATGAATGAACTAGTGTCTTGCTTTCTAGAAAAGCTAAAAATCATAGTTACATAAAAAGCTCTGTCCCTTTAGAATGGAGTTGTAAATTGAAGCCGTATAGGTCATCAGTGATCCCAGAATTCTGTGACAACCAGGGGACGTTAATCCAGATTACTGGAAAATCCTAATGCCAAAGTCTCTAAACTCTCAAGTGAACCATAAGAAACCTGTCTTTCCCAGAAAACCCATATCCTTCGGGAAACCAATGGCATCAGTGACCACATCAGCTGCAACTACCAGTGCTGTAAATACTAATGACAGCTTGGCATTTCCCTTTGCAAATAAATAAGGTCAGGGGAAGGTAGAAATCTTTGCACTATTATAATTCATTAAGACTGCAATTATTAACCCTCATCGTGTGCCAAACACTACACTAGTGGATAAGGTTATTTAACTCTTACCACCCTATTAATAGATATAATATTTTCCAGAGAAACTTGAAGCACAAAGAAGTTATCTTCCCAAATTTATGCTGCCATAAGTGAATCACACTTAGGTTTTCTGAATCCCAAGTCCAAAGCCTTTCCATTATGCGATACTGCCTTTCTGATAATCAGACCCCTTGGGGTTTGTTTTTGCTGATCCTGAACTAGATTTGAAATTACCATGCCTCTATAACTGCTTTCCACCTAGATTATTAAAACACTGACTACAGCAATGAAACTTTTCCACAGTAGAGGGAAATGATATTTTAAATGTTGCTATTTTATCCAATTCATTTTTTGAAAATCATTTTGGCTTATCACTGGGTAAAATCTCTAAGCAATAAAAGAAATGCAATAAAGAGAATGGGCAATGTTTCAGGAAGTGTGCTTTGCATCTTGATAACAACATGTGATTTATGTATTACTTATGATAAATGTGAAAATAAATTGCATTGGCAGAACTCATGAATAGGACAGTTTTGGTAATGTAAAGTTTCACTTCTAGCATTCAGCTGGTTGAATACCTTGTTGAAATGTAAAGCAGGACCTCGGGGCAGTTTTGCAAATCTAATTAAGTTTGCGGTTTATTAAAGCGTAGATTTGACGTTCTCCAATATATATTTTCAATAAGAATCCAAGTGCCGGGAGACTCTCCAAGAGATTGGGAAGAAAGTGATAATATTTTATTAGTGTGCATCAGAGGAGAAAGGCTTACCTATCTTAGAGCAGCCAAGATTATAGTTTAATTCCATTTTTTTCCAAGATAAACTATATCCTAAATGACTCCAGCTAATTTTAACTCAAATAGAATAGGTTGGTATGTTCCTTTCCCACTTTAAGTATAGCACTAAGTTACACATATATCATACTGCTTTGTCTCTTAATTAACAGATTCTCCAGAATGAGTGATGAGTGGCAGCCATGATTAGGTGAATCTCAGCATCCCCTGGTGGACTGGTCTAATCTGACTTTGAACTCTGCTATGCACCTGCTTCCATGTGGTAGGGAGAATCCTGGCCCATTGCACAGCAAAAAGAAGCCCGTCTGTCTGGAGCTAAGGGTGTGGCGGGGGACAGGAGAGAGGAATAGGGCAGCAGGTACAGCCAGGAGAGGGCTTGCAGTCCATGTGAAGAATTTGAGAAGAATTTGATCTTTCGTGAATGGAAACATACTGACGAGTTTTAAGCAAAAGAGATAAGGTACCATTTGCATTTTTTAAAAAATCAGTTTGCCTGCTTTGTGGAAAGCAGATTGAAAGGAGGCAAGGTGATAGCAGAGACCAGTCAGGAGGTTGCTGTGTAGTCCAGATGAGAGACAGCACGAGAGCAGCAGTGGAGATGAGAGAGAGTGACAAGCACAATGTCCTAGAGTCGGTAATGGATGCGATGTTGAGTTGAGGGAGAAGGAACTTTCAAAACAAGACCTTGGCTTCTAGCTGAGGGGGCTGGATTTATAATAACAATGGAGGAGAGGGTTTGAGGGAAAGATGAACTTCACTGTTGGACATTCTGTCTGAGATGTCTGGGAGACACCAGAAAGAGATGAGTGGTCAGTTATACAGTGGGATATGTGAGCAGGAACTGGGAAGGGAGGTTTGCTGTAGAGATAAATGTTGGGGGCTTATCAACACAGAGATGTATTGAAGTAATGAGATCAGCCAAGATTGCCCAGGGAGAAAGTTATAGAATGAAAAGAGAATCAGGCTCTGAGAAATGAGATTTAGAGGTGGGTACAGGAAGATCTACAGGGCGGCTGTTTTTATAAGTTACACTTGCGCTGCTATTCATTTAAATGTGTCTTACATACCTTATTATGTACCAGAGTAAGTGATGGGTACACCAAGATACGCAAGAACTAACCCCTGACCTCAGGAAGCTTGCACTGCAGCCAGAGAGATGGTCATGGAAAGAAAGCATTACAACCCAGTGTAATTCATGTTGTAGCACTTGTATTACACTGTGCAGTGGTGAGCGTCACTCTGGATTAGATAGGAAAAAGAGATCAGAGAAGACTTGAGAAAATCTCTTAGGTGGGTGTTACAGTATGAATAGGAATTCTCCAAAGCAGCAAGGTGGTGAAGGGCTTTCATTATAAAGGATACAACAAAGACAGGAAAGGGTGAGTCAGTGCACCACTCTCAGGAAATGAAAAAGACTCCAGCGTGGCTGAAAAACCAGCATGTGGGATGGGTGAGAAAGACAGAAGAGGAGGCTGGTAACCATGTAATTCCTCAGAAAGGCATTAAAGGGGATCTTCAGAACCTCAAGTAGTGGCTGGCAGGAGGCAGGAGCTCAGTATCTATTTATTTATTGAATACATGATCAAATTTGCATTTCACAAGGCCCTTCTGGTGGCAGCAGAGAGAGCACATTGGCAGGAGGAGAGAGCAGAGTGGGAAATCCACTTGGCAGGTCCTGCACAACCAGCTGAGCCATTAGAACTAGAATGGAGGGAGGACAGAAATACAGGAAGGAGAGAAGGCTCAGAGCTATTTAGAAGAGCTATTTAGCTATGCTGAGCATTACTATTCCACCTTAAAAAATACTTTAGAACCTCCAAGGTGTAAAGAAACTTTGATTCAACAGACATTTGCTGAAGGCCTACCAGGAACCAGGAGTTGGGCTGGTTACTGCAGATTCCAGTGAACACACTATGTCAGGTGTGGACAAACTCTCCTGTTAGCAAGGAAGATAGGGGTTGAATAATTTATCTTTGCTGTTAACTTATAACACCATCTCTCCCAGTATTTGTCACCTATTAGAAAAAGGAAGGAAGGATATTTTTTAAACTGCTAGGTATATTATGCAGGTATTCATTTGTGTGTTTAATTCTTTGTCCTATTTAAGAATTATCTGGCAACATTTTCTTTATTCTCTAGCAACATGGAATTATTTTCCAGAGATATGCAATAATTAACATTCATATAATAATTGTGATGTTCGCAATCACAAGTCTGTTGTAATCACAAAGGACTTGAGGAATTTTTTTACTACCATGACTTCTTACAAAGCATCTTAAAAGTTGCCTTTTTAATTATTTTGTATTTGATTTACTATTTGTTTCTGGAGAGAAATGGAAGAAGAGGAAAGTATCCCTGCACTTCTGGCCCAAATCCTTCCCTTCTTTGTATCTTCCTCACCCTGGTCCAGATTTGCAATCACACTCCTCTGAGCTGTTGCTCCTGTCCCTGCCAGTCTGCTTCTGGAGGTAGTGTGTGTCTGAGCAGAATAAATCTAGAGATAAAGGGTGAGGACATGGGGGTAGGAATAGAACAGGGGCTCATATTCATTTTGGGGTTTTATATTTTAGAGGAAATGGCGTTGTGCTGCCTCAGTTTCCCCAAGTCATTCTTTGAGACCAAACTACCTGTGAGTTCTCCTCATAGATCTGAAAGCCTAGCCCCAGAGACATGTCCCCTTGGCTCTGGCACTCTCTTCTGGACCATTAAGAAACTCCACCAAGCTCATAAAGACCATCCTTAAAATCCCAATGGCTGTGGGGCTGTATGGCACCTCATTTTCATGGGCAGTTGACTGCCTTACTAACAGCCTTCCTTTCCACTCTCATTCACTCCTTCCTGGCACAGAGGTGAGGTTTCACACCACTTTGTAGATGACCAGACATCAGGGAGGGTAAGAGTCAGGCCTGAAAACCCACATTGATGACGTGAACCTGAGAGGTCTTTCCACCTGGACTTGGTCATGAGGTCAGGTTCACAACCAGGCATTCCATGGGGATATCATATCACCAGGAATCCTCAAGTTCCTTGTCATGATATGTGCTCCACCAGTGTTAGATGATACGTGACCTAGATTTGACACTAACCAGTAACTGCTGTGCTTATCCATGTCTCCCGTCCTGTGACATTAGTGGGACTATTTGGAGGGAGTGGGATGGAACACTGGAGAAAGAAATGGCTCAAACAGAAACACTTCAAACCAACAGTGTTTAGAGTTAGGGGCGTCATGGGAAAGTAGAATGGTTTCTGAAGTCAGCTGTGCCTCTGGTGGATGAGATCAAATGACCCGGGCCAGGAGGGGACAGCCAGTCCACCCTTTCTCCTCCAGACTTCTTTTCTCATGTGACCCTGTTTATAGTCTGGGCAGAGGAGGCCAAAGCAAAACAAAACACCCAACTCCTCCAATCGCCTGCCCTGGTTCACCTCTCTGCTTCCACAGAGACCAGGAGGAGGAAGATCACAACACACCAAAACCCGTAAAACCCGTAAGCCTCATGGTAACATGAACGTCAAGTATTTTATGTCCAGGAAGGGGGGATGGGTAAAACGCAATCTTGGAGAAAACAGAGCCAGGGATGAACAAGGGGAAAAACTCTATAAAAAGAAGGTTTTTTAAAAAAAAAACTCCTTTTCAGAGACTTCCTTCTATCTTCGCCTGCTCAGGGCTGCCTCTCTCCGCCTTCCAATTCATACAATGGTGGTCGTTTTAAAGTCAGGGATTGCGGAGATTAAACATTCCTTTTTAATGATGTCCTTACAGAGAGTCACGCAGGGACCTCCCTGCCATTTCCAGCTGTGCGCATCGTCGTCTTTTCCTGGAACTTCTGAAGGTGCCCCAGAGCCGGCCGATGTGATCCGCTGCAGGATTAGACTGGGAGGAGGGTTGGCTGGCTTTTCTTCATAGATCCTGATGAATGTGGAACAAAAGAATCCCAACAGAATAAAAATGTTATTTTTAAGCAGTTTAGAGTAAGGACTTTAAATGTTTTTCGTGGCAAACCATAATGGGTGTTTAGAATTAATCTCAAGTAGGATGTAGATGTATAGATCCTTGTGTCTTTCCATCAAAATCCGTTTCTCCCGATTCCTTGCAGTTAAGTATGTCACAGTGGGCATTCTCTCTCTTCCGCTCTTGAGAGCCTGTGAAATTGCACACCCCGCGCTAATGGTGGAGTCAGATCCCTGTTATCGGAGATTTAACTGCTACTCTACTTGCATAATAGCAGCCAAACAACTTGCATATGCCTTTCCCCCAGCATTTAATTGTATAAAGTAGAAGCATCTTAGTGCTTGGCTTTTTAGAAACGATCAAACTATATCATCAGTCTGCAATAAGAATTCCTGATACAACAAAGAGACCACAGACGCATTCAAGGACTGCATGGTTGAAACACTCCAGACCACTTTACATGTTTGAGAGACTAAGTAACAATTCTCTACCTTTGTGTAGTTTTGTAATATTCAAAGAATCATATGTTAGCTAATTTGACCCTATTGATGGTACTGTAATGAAGGGGCAGCATTATCCGTGTCTTGTAGAAACAGCACAAAGGTGAAATCATTTGCCTGAGTTGCACAGCTGGTAAGAGAAAAGCCAGTACTAAATCCAAGTGCAAAAACAGAGAATTAGACGGATGTGGCCACCTATTACTGTAGTGTAGAAAAGGAAGAGCCAGTTTAAATATGTCAGAATGATTCCGTGATGCCCGCAGAACCAGTTTTCCAGCCTCACTCAGAGAAGGGCGTTGTCACAGGGATTTTACAGATTGGCACCCATCTCCACAAAGCTCTCTTCATCAATTGTCCTCAGTCCTGCTCCCACCCAGGTCACATTATAAAAGGAAGAGGCGTGTGGCGTGGGGTGGGAGGGAAGCCAGAACAGGGGCTGAGGTTTCTGACATTTGCTATCAGGCAATTCCCTGCGGCACAAAACAAACAAAGCCATTCACATTCCAGAGATCTCCCACTGTTCCAGACTTCCAGAATCTCATAACATTTTAAATCAATGTTTCTTCCCAGGGCCTGGTACCCATACATCAAAAAAGCCCTGCATCACATAGATTTTATTCACCAAATGGGAAAAACTGAGTATCTAGTAAGAAAGCACTAAAAAATACAGTCTGAAGAAGAAAGGATTGAAAAGTACAGACTTTTACGTAATCACAAAGCCATTAGTTTCATGTAAATTCCTTATGAGGAGACAGCGGAAAGAGACGTTTTAGTTTTTGCCTTTGAATATAGCTGACAACAATTCTTTGACTCTTTGGCTTCTTGGTGGTTAATTTTAGACTGCCAATATTAACATCCCCTCACAGATGATTCCTAATTAAACTTATTCCTGAGCTATTGTTAAATGCCAAAAATCTGCATCCTCAGAATATTCTTCCAGAAGGCTCTGGTTTATAGGAGCCTGACAAAATTATTCCCTACTCCCACCCCTGCAGGCTGCAGCCCCTGTATCCAAACCTACTAAATTTCCCCTTGTAGGCATCCGTCCCACCAGTCCTCTCTGCAATTTGGGAAAGACAAATGGACAAGAGTATTTAAGGCAAGTACCTGTGAGATCATATCTTGATTTATGTATGTGAATGCTGTAGGTAGTCTGCTGTTCCCCCTCCTCATTGTGAAGCAGCCACGGATTTTTATGGTATATCTCCACCCCCCTACCCCACCCCCCCGCCGCCACCACCACCACCAAACTGCCCAGCCACAGTGCAGGAGTAAGTCTCTCTAGGCAGGAACCAGCCAGCACATAGCATTTCTCTGACACTGTGATTGGTACAAAGATGGGCATCGCAACTTACTTGGTAGAATAAAGTTTGGGACTTTTTCTTTTAATAGTTGAAATAGTGCCCTAGTACCCCCCGCCCCATTCTTTCTTCCTTCTTTTTTTTTCTTTTGAGACAGAGTCACACTCTATTGCCAGGGCTAGAGTACACTGGTATCATCATAGTTCACTGCAACCTCAAATCCTGGGCTCAAGTGATCCTCCTGCCCCAGCCTCTTGAGTAGCTGGAACTACAGGTGTACACTTCTGTGCCCAGCTACTTTTTCCATTTTTAGTAGAGATGGGTTCTTGCTCTGGCTCAGGCTGGTCTCAAACTCCTGAGCTCAAGTGATCCTCCCATCTCAGCCTCCCAGAGTGCTAGGATTACAGGCATGAGCCACCACACCTGGCCCCCCTTTGTTTTTGACAATGGGGTGTGTGGATATGAGGCCTGGAGCTGCTGCAGCCATTTTGTAACAACATGGGAAGCCTGCTTGAAGGAACACAGGGACACAGAGCTGAGAGGATTGTGGAGAAATGGAGCTGGAGTCCTGATTAAACCCTGCTGACCTATTGCTAGCTTTTTCATTTATAAGCAAATAATTTCCCATTATGATTTGGTCAAATTTGAGGTGGGTTTTCTGTTAATTTGGAACCAAAAGCATTAAGCTAATATGGCAATTATACAATCATATTTCTTGACCCTTGACAAAATTGTTCCAAATTGTTTACATTTGTATATCCAGATAGTCCTGCCACCAAAAAAGAAAAGTAAGTCAATCTTTCCTCCACGAAAGGGACTCAAAGGCCTAAACCCCTGGCCTCATACATATAGTCCCTATATATGTTTAATAGAGGGAAAATGAGGGAATGTCCTCATTTCCCTCTGCTGATGCTGTTCCTTCTCACTGCGCTGCTTGCAGTCTTGTCATCTTGCCCCTGTCCCTTCCTTAAGTCTTCACAGCATCCACCACTATTCAAGGAACTTCTGGTCAGACTGAGGTTAACCTTCAACGTTGTTTCTGTCTCCTAGAAATTTCCAGATTCAAAAGAACAAGTCACAGGTGATAATAGATAAACAGTTCTCATGTCAACCATTGCTTATAGACACAATAAACAATTCTGGACAAATACTGACAAAGTAATCCTTCTAAGACACTACATGACCCTTGACAAAATTCAACCCTAGTTCTCAGTACTCTTGTGTATATACAGATAATCTTTGCTTCAGTTTGCCATTTCTTCAAATCCTTAAAAGATAGAAGTCATCAAATATATAGTCATAAAATTTAGCCAATTATTAAAAAATCACAAGAGGATCAAGTGAGATAAGACATGGAAAGCACTTAGGAAAAGCTTGAAAATAAAACTAAAGAACTATCGGGTATTATTATAATTTATTGTTGTTAGGATTGAAGAAAATACATCAAACATTGTAAATGGACAAGTTCCGTGCAGACTTTTCAGTTTGGTCAATTGTGAGCCTAATTATCCTTCACAAAAACAAGCAATTCCATATTCACATTGCATTTAGACATTTCCAGTATCATTTGAAATGAGTTCTAGGCATCTTTGTCAACATCTCAAAGATTTTTAAGCAGAGAAAATATAAGAATTTATAGATATTAAGGTTGTATGCAGTTATCTTAGTCCCTGCATGAAAAAAATTCAACCTGCCCTCCTATTTTGCATTCTGTGTTCATTGTGTATCCATCAAGAGGTGAAACACAGTCACCTCCAAAGATGTAAAGACCACTCACATACCACACTATGTATGTGTGTTTACCAGTTAAAAAAAAAAAAAAATCCCTCCCCAAACCAAATTAAACTCATCAAAAAAAGAGAAAATCTCCAAACCGAGGAACACATTTGGCAGGAATGTAAACAGAGCCTGGTCTGCTTTTCCAGTTTCATTCATAATACCCCCCAGTTCTGTTCTTACAGTCATTTCAAACAACTCTTATTTTTGTTTAACAAATAAAAGGCTAGTTTCGAAATCTGGCTCACAGCTTCTAAGGCAGCTTTTCCACAGCTTTCTGTAACTGCTTTATCCTCTTAACACACCAAAAGAAAACCAAAATTCTGTGTGAAAAATTTCCACTAACAATTCTTAAAATCTCTGGTGGAGTTAAAGCCTCATAGAAACCAGTGCCCCCATTTTTCTCACCAATGTGGCAGACCCTGGATTAGCTTATTCAGCATCCATTCCAGCCCCCTCCCCTGAGTGCCTTTCTGGCCAGCAGAGGGTTCGAGAATCCAAGTTCCCCTGCAGGGAGGGTTCCAGATGTGACTTAGGTTCCACTTCATCAAGATTTGGATTTGGAGCTAAGTAGGGAGAGAGACAGCATTCTGTGTTGTGCCTCATGACTTGGCAGCAATGCTGTTCTCTTCCCAACTTTCTAATTCTTCATATGATTTTTATGGAAAATGCAAATCCTATTACAAACAGAATGAAGAAATAGCTAAAAAAAAAAAAAAAAGTCTGGCAAACAACCTATTTGAATCTAAAAGATTCAAATCCCATTTCTAATATTTCATCTATTCTCTAAACACTCTATGTAATACATAAGGCAGGGTATACAAGTACAATGAGTATCATGGTTATAAATATTAACCATATGTTGATAACTCCCAAATTTTTTTTTTCTTTTTTTTTTTTTTTTTTTATTGTTTGTTGTTTATAGGGGTACAGGTGTTTAGGTTACGTATGATGCCCTTGCCCCCCCTTCCCCCCAAGTCCCAGTCCCAAGCATGTCCATCTCTCGGAGGGTGCGCATTGCACCCTTTGTGTATGCATATATCCGTCCCCTCCTCCCCCTCGCCCCTCCCCTTCCCCCTCTCTCCCTACCCGACATCCAGTAGATGCTATTCTTATATGTACACTTATGTGATGTTCAGTCACTACCAATTTGATGGTGAGTATATGTGGTGCTTGTTTTTCCATTCTTGGGATACTTCGCTTAGTAGAATGCGTTCCAACCCTATCCAGGAGTATACAAGAGGTGCTATATCACCATTGTTTCTTAAAGCTGAATAGTACTCTAACTGTAACTTCCTGCTAAGCCCCTGTAGGGGCCAAAAGAAAACATCCCCTTTTTCCTCTGAAGGTTTGCCGAAAAATCAACTGACAAAAGGCAGATTAATAGGAAAATGGCATGCAAATTTATCAGTGTGCATGGGGGGAAATCTGAGTGACTACCCAACATTCCAAGGGGTACAGCTGATTATGTACCCTACTGCTTAGAGGAGATGGAGATTGGGAACTGTGGATGATTTTAGGGGGGTAGTAAATCATTTTTAGGGGAATTCAATGGGCTTGAAGAACATACAGCAGTGTAAGATGAAGTCTGTTGGGCCCACAGAGCAGAGAATGGCTTGTGACAAGTCGGTCCAGGTATGCTGACATATTTCTGTCTTTCCGTGATATAAATTCAGTTAACGAAAACTCGGGGAAGGAACCAGAAGTTACTGTGTTCTTTGGTAGGTCTAGACTTTAGGCAGATAAGGGAACTTCAGAGAACACCTTCATCCGTGCTTTGTGAAAGACAGAAGACTGAGAGGAAGGGGGAAAGGTCAGAGAGACCTTGAGGCTTCTCCAGTTCAGCATGTCAACGTGCTGTATTTTGGGGTTCCGAGCCCAAACATTCCCCTGTCTGAAACTTCCCTAAAAGTTTCACACACTAAAAGCCGCGTTGGTGACTATGGAAGGGAAAAATCAAGTTAATAGCTGAGTGGCAAAGGATCCCATTAAGCCAGTTTCTCATTTCTGGGAGTAGCCCAGTCCAATTAAACAGTGGTATATCATTTCAGGAGATGTTGCCACAGACAGGCTTTAAAACAGAATATAAACAAAAGTTCATGTTTGGGACAATCTATAAACCAGTTTCCTTAGAGTCTAGAGGGCAGTCTGTTGAGGTGTCTAGATGTCAGACTGAAAGCATCTTCAGTTAAAGTGGAAGTAGGCAGCGGCAATCTGACAGATTTTTGTCATCCAGTTTGTATGTCACAGGTTGTTTATACATGAGGTTCAGCTTGCAAGGCCTCAAGAAAAGCACAGTTTTAATATTTTCAATTTTAAAAATTAAAACTTAATTTTTAATCATGATTTCAAGTGAGAAAAATGGGAGAAAATTTTGAAAATATTAGTTTGCAGACTTATAGCCAGGAAGGAATTCAGGACTCAGTCCAAACTGTAGACAAATAATAAAAATTCAAAAGCAATGAACAAGGCTGGAATCTAATCACAGGTGTACTATAGTTTTCTTCTGAAATATAACTTTTTTCTCTCTTATCCCCTTTTTCTACCAAAGACAAATCACATAGGACCAATTTATTTGCAAAATAATATTTAGTCTTATTATACCAGGCCTGATTATTTGCATAAAGTACAGTGAAAATAATGATTGGCCATATAGGCTTTTCTTAAGTTGGCTTTGCTGGAACTTTTCATAAGGAATTTCAAATTAGACTTTTAAAAGCCTCAAGGCTAGGAAACCAAACAAAGGCTTTACCATCAGACTGTGCCTATAATACCCATACAAATTGGGTAAATTCCTTTCTTCTCAAGGTTCCCAAAATATAATATCTTGAGGTTCCTGAGTCTGTCAGAAAGTGACATTCTTTACTTACCAAAAGGTCAGGAACTTTGAAAAGGAGTTGCGTAGACAAGCCACCAGACCAGTCTTTCCAAGGGGCTTTTTATCAGCTCTATAAAGACAACCTCAATTCCTCAAAGCACGCCGGTTATATATGAGAATAGGCCATTCTTCTCAAAGCCTTGGTAAAATAACCAATGTATCCAATTGTGTCTTATTACAAAAGAAAACAGATTCTTATTGAACTTATGCAACAAATTATATTGCTATAAATTAAGAATACTCACAAATAATTTCCAAATCTGGAGAAATCATAGAGAAGGTAAATGTTTCAGTTTGCTTGCAAAAGTATACTTTACCCAATTGCTGTAAGCTATCAACAGCTCAAAAGAAAAAGAAACTCTTAACTCTTGAAAACATAACATAAAAAGAATCAGCAATGTTTAAAAAAAAGTCATAAAAAATAATTTCAGTCTACCATCAATTCAGACCCATATAATTCTTGTTCTACTTGATGTTAGGTTAGCAATCGTCATGAATGCTTCAGCTTTTTATTTTTATTTTATTTATTTATTTATTTTTAACTTGATATCTTGGCTTGGCAATGTATCAGCTTTTTAGAGTTCTGAAAGTTTTTTACCTAGTCCAATGATATGATCTCTAAAGTTATCAGAAACCTATATTTAAGAGTACTTGTTAGAGTATTTCGCATGAATTTCCTTGAAGAAAAAGCAAATTTTGGACTATAGCTGATTATTAACTGCTTTTTGAGAAGAATCAAACTAAAACAATGATTGTGGATAACAAAAGATTTAGAATAGCCGTGGTTAAAGATGCAATTGACAAGGAAATTTGTTTATTTCTGTGGCATACAACAATTTAACATAATAATGATAATCTTGACTGATAACATATACCAAGACATATCAGATTTTTAGGAATTGCATATAATTTTGGAACATCTATTAATATCACATTTATACAAATATAACTCAAAGAAACTTAAAGACCATTTCTTATTTGACAATTCTTCCCATATGGTTTTTATATACCAAATAATCCTAATATGTCTCTCTTGGACTTTCAGAGTTTTTTTTTTTAACATTTGATTTTATAATTTGAAATTTGATTTCGGGAAATTTGTCAAATATCAAAAGTTTAAAACACTTGATATCAAAATAGGATCACAGTTTACTATAAAATAGTAATCATTTATTTAGCCAAAGCAATAATTCAAAGACTACAGGTAACTTTACTCTTTGACAGAGAGGAATCTCAGTTTTTCAAATAGTCAAAACCCTAATAAAGATGCCCTGAGACCAACAGAATCTGTATTTCCCTCTCTCCCATCCTTTTTTATTTTTTTTTGGCAGTTTTTGCTATCTCTAATTCACTATATGAAAATCTTATTCAAGAAAGGAAAGAAAATCAAATTATACCTTCATATCAGTGTATTATTAATATTAAACCTAATTTTAATAAAACTTTATAAACAGACCCATTCAATCTCAGTCCACTTTGGCCATACAAGATAAGATTTCCATAAAACTTTTATAACTTCTTACAAAAATTTTTCTATTCTTTTTCTCCAATTTATTGTATGTATTTAATTTATCTGATTTTTCCTGATTTCATTTATTCTGAAACAATCTTCAAATAACCCGTAAACTAGACAAAATTACTGTTTTTGCCTCAACAAAAACATATTTTTAGATTCTATAACTTTCTTGATAAAACAGATCTCACTTTCATTATGCACTCTGTATAAATAATCATTTCCCTTCTTATCTCTAATTTTAGTTAACGTATATTAGTCAGAATTTTAACTCTTATATAACCTTAATTCAGTGTTAAAACCTAAGAACTAAGTAATTTTAACTGTCAGTCACATACTAACAATTTATGAATGCACATTTTATAATTCTTAGAAACATAGACTTTCTAATGGAACAATTTTAATGTGGAACAGGACATATTTACTAACAGATCTAAATAACTTTTATTTCTCTAAGAAGCCAAAAGTATATGAGCTTAAACTCATAATTAGTAATTAATGTCTTAGCATCTTATTTGGAAATGATCTAGATATTCAATGAATATCCATCATTTAATTTAGCTGTGAGAGTAAACTCTAAGGGTATAGTTACCAAAAAGATTTGAGAAACCTTTTTATGTAAACATATTATAGAGCATAATTATTATTAAAAATTCATTTATAAACTTTAATTTATATCTACTTAATTTATTCATTCTTAACAATTATGTTTGGAAAATTTCATGAGATGTTAGACAAATCTAGCCATTACCTTAAGTTAAATTTTCTATTAATCATTTTTATATTACTGTATATTAGGTAAGTATCATAAAAGCAAAAACTTTACAGTTAAATACATGTATATTTTGATGGTAACTCAGAAGACATAGTTATTTGTATTAAACCAACAATATTAAACTAGTCTTATTTACCAAAGACTACTAAAGTCAGGTGAACTTGAAAAGCATTTGGGCATATTTACTAATTTTATGAACACTCATTTATAAGTCAGTTTGGTACATATAGATAATATACAAACACAGACATGTACACGTAAAAATACAAACACATGCCTATAAAGACTTTATAGCTTTGATATTAAAGTTTTACCCATTAGACAGGTAAAACTCACTAGTTTGAAAGGACAGTTGGATTAAATGGTGACTCTGTAAATGGAACAAGTTAAAGTTAATCTGTCCCGGATGGCTGAAGCCCTAACTGAGTTTTTGAGAAAACTCAGGGTGGCAAATTTATATCTCAAAGCACAGAAAGAATTTAAGCTTTTACAAGAATGAGTTTGGATATGTTAGAGGAAGATTAAAAATGGATGCCAACGTAACATAAAATCGTAGGAAATTCATCACAGAATTTTATAAGAAAACATACAGATAAGCCTACGGAAAATTTAGAAACCTTTTCAGAATAACCAGCTGAATGCCAAAAAGTCATATGTGGAGACCAATCTCATTTGATAGATGGTTTCTAATTTAATCTCTTCAAACTGGACAATTGAGCTCAGGACGGAGCCCATTAACAAATAGGGCCAACAAGGCATTTGAAGTTTTTAGGATCTAACATTTAAATATGTGAGAAGCAAGCACAGATGGAAAGACAGAGCATCTAGAACTTTAGAAGTCAAGGATCCCAGCTTTTACGTTACATCTTGAGTTCCAAAGAAGAGGGAAACGCAATGAGACCAGGCCGTGCAACACGTCCAGAGTGTACCTTGCTACAAAGAGATCCCCCCTCCAGGCTGGTGGGTGACCCAGTGCCAGTCGGCCCTCTCTGATCAGTCCATCCCCTATGGGAATCTCATCCTTTGGTGGTGAATGTTTTCACCGCCTTTAAGTGTCAAACCATGCCTTTCTTATCTAAGCATGCAGAGAAATGATTAGCCTGCCCCCTGCAGTAACAACCATTCATTGCAGCCACCGTCAGCCACCCCCCCAACTGCAGCCCTCACCAGTGACTTGTCAGCCGTCGCACATTTGAGGGTCAAGTGCTCTCTCACGGTACAAAGTAATCCCTGGAACCCCCAAAGGCAAAGAGAACGCAGTGCAGAAGAGAGCAGAGCTGTAGACCTGAGAGGAACCTGCGTGGGACTTAAGACTCCACTAGGAAGAAGACAGGACCCCAAAAAGCGGTTGTGTGGAGCCTCTTTCTGTGTGCCCCTAAAGGTCTCAGGGCTTCTGGGGTCTCCTCTAGATTCCTGCACATGGTATCGAAGACAGCAAAGGGGAAGGAGGGGCCCGGGGAGTAAATGGGAGAAAGGAAGCACACGGGGGGGACCAAGCACATAATTTTTTAAAAAAGGCTTTCAGTTGAGTGAAAAATATACCCATGGATCAGAGAGGAAAAAAAGTAGAAAGACCTTTTAAAAAAGTAAATAACAAATAAACAAGTAAAATCTTGAATATCATCTTTTAATTAAGCTGACTCGTGACCATATGACCATACAGCTCCTCTTTAAAAAAAAAAAATCCTTTCAAATTTATTATCAGATTTTAGCCAGGACAGATGGCTTATATTCCTGGCTTTTGAACTTTTTTTAAAACCAAAGGTGCTCTCCCAAGCGACTCATCAAAACCAGTAAGCTGTTCCAAGGTTCTGGCAAAACAGTCCTCACAAAATCCAGAACCACCCCAAAGACAGCTCAAAGAAAGGAAAATTTCACTAGCCACAAATGGGACACAACCCGCGTCTGTCCAATCATGTTCTCTAGGGTCTCGAAGGCCCAAAATTTCCATGCATTCCCCACAGATGGAAGAAGACAGGAAATGAAAAGCTGCCTGTGAAAGGGAAAAAGATCAATAATAACTGAGTACCCCAAAAGTCAAAAGTCACACAAACATCAAACCAAAAGGGACTGGTTCCCTGACCAAGAATCAAACCCAGGCTGCAATAGTGAAAGCGTAGAATTTTACCTGCTAGACTACAAGGTGGTGTGGCGGTCATTACAAGTTCTGCAGGATCCAAAGCAGGCAGTTTGAGCTCACAGAGTATTTTAACTTTACTTTAGGTTAGAGCTTTGCACTTTAATTTTATCAAGAGAATTTCTAAGGCTAACTATGACACTATTATGTGTCTTTCTTTTAATTTGATCTTCCCATAAATATAAATAAGGCAATTGTTTGGAATAAGAGAGCTCTGATTTTTTTTTAATATAGGCATCTTTCTAATTTAAAGGATCCATCCTTTGACCATTGATTAGAATTTCCAATGGTGTACTTCTTCCAATAAAGACTCAATCCAATAGCCTCTTCATGGAAAGCCCAAGATGTAATCTTCCAGGTTTAGAAAGAGGGGGTGTCCCAAAGAGGGCATAGAAGAGGCAACCTTCTTTTTTTTTTTTTGAGACAGAGTCTCACTCTCTTGCCTGGGCAGAGTGCCGTGGCATCAGCCTAGCTCACAGCAACCTCAAACTCCTGGGCTCAAGCAATCCTCGTGCCTCAGCCTCCCAGGTAGCTGGGACTACAGGCATGTGCCACCATGCCTGGCTAATTTTTTCTATTTTTAGTTGTTTGGCTAATTTCTTTCTATTTATAGCAGAGACGGGGTGTCGCTCTTGCTCAGGCTGGTCTCGAACTCCTGACCTTGAGCAATCCACCCTCCTCGGCCTCCCGGAGTGTTAGGATTACAGGCATGAGCCACCGTGCCTGGCAGAGGCAACCTTGAAGATCAATTCCCCCTGCCCTGCCCAAATATTTACTCTCAAGAATAGGACAAGATAGTAAAAGACTCTTGTTGCAATAGACAGTTAATGATAGTATTTATACAGTGCCTCTGATAACCCACAAATTTTGTGGGGGGCCACTAGTCACAGACCCATTAATCTGTGACACTGGGTAAGGCCATCCTGGAAGTGGACTTTCCTAGCACTAACTGGGCAACAAGGGTTGAGATGACAAAAACCCCATAGGGATGGGACTTCTTAAGATGAACTCCCCCCCAAGAGCTTGACACGTCCGGAACAGTATGCAGCTTAAACTCTTACACGTCTTGGGCTCCTAGCCATTTTCAGACTGGCCATCTGACATGATCCAAAAATCATGCCCTCCAGATGGTGCAGACCACAAGAGAGCATTCCCACTTGGTCACAAGTCAAGCCCTCAAGGACATAAAACAAGATGAGAGGGGAACCTCATCCAGTTTTTATTTTGGGGACCCACAGCAAAGTTTATAGGGCAGTCTGATCAGACCTGAAAAACTTACCAGTCTGTGGGGCTACCTCAAACAATAGCCTTTTGTATAGCGGTTTTAGGCCCGTGTTCTACCCTGTGGTACCCCTCTTTACAACAGAACAACACAGAAAGATAAAGACTATTTCTGGGAGGAAAGAGATCAAACAATATGAATATTCATACCAAAAAGTACACCAGAGTTGCTACACCCAAGACTAGTCACACAAATTCTTTTCTCTCATTAATCAAGACTTTGCAGAGAAAAAAGATACATGGATTTTCACTATCCACTGGGCTGGATTCCACAGAAAGAGATGCTGGGAGCCTGGCTGGTGAGAGATTCTGACCATTCTGCCAGCTCGTCAGGTGGCAGGCTTCCCTTGACAGCAGCTTCCAGAAAGATAGAGTGGTTTGGGTACCCTGCTCACTGTGCCAAAGCTGTAGGGGCCAAGCGAAAACTTCCCTTTTGCCCCCTGAAGTTTTCCTGAAAAATTAACTGACAAAAGGTAGTTTCAGCATAGAAAACTCACCTTGCTATTATAAGCCAGTATCTCTTTCAGTGTGACCTGTAGACTTACCTACCTCAGAATCACCTGAGATGCTGTCAGACCTATTGAATCAAATTTATGGCAGGAGGACTGAGAATCTACATTTTTCACCAGCACCACAGGTTGTCTTTCTCCAATGAAATATCGTATGTAAAGGCATATATATATGTATGTTTTAGCAAGTAATTATTTAAAAACCCGTATGCCCACTCAGCTAAAAACGTGAAACACTGCCAATGTATTTGAATCCTCCCAGGTGTACCGCCTTCTTCATCACATCTCTCATCCATCTCCTCTTCTTCCTGAGGTTACCTCTATCCTTAATTTTTATTGTTCCTTTGATTTTTTAAAAAAATTACCACATATGCATGTATTCCTAAAATTTTATAGTCACTTCTGAAATTTAAAAAATTTTAATTGTATGCTACATGTTCCTCTGTGACTTGCTTTTCTCATTCAGTAATATGTTTGCAAGATTCATCCTTATGTATGTAGTTGAAGTTCATCTATTTTTCACTGCTGTATAATATTCCATTTTGGAGACCTGCAATTTGTTTTTCCATTGATAGAAGTTTTTGTTGTTTTTAGTCTTGTTTTGTGATTATGATATAAAGCTGCTGTTCCTGTAGGACTTTCCTGATGCCCATGTGCACAAGTCCTTTTGGGAATGGAGTTGTTCAGACATTAGGTATGAACATATTGAACTTTTAGCAGTTAACACCAAATTGTTTTCTTCCAAAGTGCTACACAAATTTATATTCCATTGAGCAAAGATGTGGGTTTCAATAGCTATCTCTTGGCACTAACAAAACTTCATTGAGAAACTGATAGCTGTGAAACAACACCTCACTGTGGTTTTCATTCGTGTCTCCTTGCTTACTGATGGTATTGTACATTTATTCATATTTTCCGTTTGTTTCCTGTTAATTGCATATTCATAGCCTCTGCCCATTTCTTATAAGTAATGCATCTTTTTCATATTTATACTAATCTTTTGCTTATATGTGTTTTAAATATCTTCTCTCTGTGGCTTGCCTTTTCACTTTATGGTCTATTTTGATAAAAACTTCCTAATTTTAATAGAATTAATCATCTTTATGATTTTCACATCTTGGTAATAAATACTTCCCTATCCCAAGGTCATGGAGATATTTTGTGTTTTCCTCTTAATCTTTTAAGATTCTGCCTTTCACAATTATCTTCTTAGTGCATCCTGACTTGGGGCGGGGGCGGAGTTTACATGATGAAGGCCCAAGTTGATTTTTTCCCCACATGGATAACCAGTTGTTCCAGTTCCATCTATGAAAGAGTCCAGCAATTCCCTGCTGATCCATAGTACGACCTCCGTCATTGAGCAAGTTTCTCTGTTAAGTGAGGCTGTTGTTCTCATATGTCTGTCTATCCTCATGCAAATTCCACAGTCTTAATTACTAGAACTTTATAGCGAGTCCTGGTATATTGCAGGACAAAGAGTTGTTCTCATTATTCTTCTTCAGAAGTGCCTTTCCTGTCCCTGACCCTATACTCTTCCATTATAGTTTAGATTCAGCTTGTCCAATTCCGCAAAAAAAGTTGAAATTTCGGTTGGAATTGCATACAATCTATAGATAAATTTGGGGAAAACTGGCATCTTTACAATATTGTCTTCTAATATGTGAGCATGTATTCTGTCTATGTCACCTTTAATGTCTTTTAATCAAATATTATAATTTCCTCCAGAAATACTTACATATGTTTTGTTATATGAATTGCTAGGTACCTTATATTTTTGTGAATGATACATTTTTACATGATATTTTCTGTATGTTGCTAATTTATAGAAAGTCAAATGACTTAAATTTTAATTATATATTGATTAAAATTTATTAAAATTTACCATGCTAAATTCTCTCACTAGCTGTATGACTGCAGACTTTTTTTAGAGTTTTGTGTGTGGTTAATCATATTATCTATGAAAACCGGCAATTTTGCTTCTTGTTTCCAATTTTGTTCTTATTGCACTAATTCTGGTGAACAGAAATGATGATGATGGCATCCTTCTCTTATTCTTGACTTCAAAGAAAAGCTTTGAGCACTTCACTGCTGGGTATGATGTTTGCAAATTAGAAACAGAATGGACTCTCAATCTAGTTTACATGACTCTTAACTCTTTTTTTAATCTTGTAATGCCATTTGACTCTGTACTATATTTTCAGTACTTTCTTTAGATGTACTTTCTGGTTCACTAATTCCTCTTCAACTGCATCTAATCTGCTATTTAACCTGTCCATTGATTTTCTAATTTCACTTATTATATGATTTAATTCTAGAAATTTAGTTTGGTCATTTTTATAGTCCCTTGTTTATTAGTCATATTTGGGGTCCTCTTTTTCATTTCCTTAGAATATTAAATAGATATATTCATGCTCTATCTGAGGGATTGGGTAGTTATAGCCACAGGCCAAATCCAGCCCAACCAAATCCAGCCCAACCTGTTTTTGTAAATAACGTCTTATTGAAACTCCGACAAACCCATTTGTTTCATTTTATCTTGGTAGCTTTCACCCTATAATGACAGAATTGGGTAGTTGTAATAGAGATTTCATGGCCCACACAGCTCAAATATCTACCATATGGCTCTTTACAGAAAAACTTTTCTAACCCTTGCACTATCTGACAATTTCAACATCAGTAGGCTCTGTAAGTCTAATTCTGCTCTTTGTTGTTTCTGCTGACTTTTGCCTATGGTAGCTTATTTTCTGATGTGCTTTATAATTTTTGATGGTGAGCTCAGATTTGGTGGAACTTTATTTATGGGAGCTCTTGGAGGCCTGGTTTTAAGATAGATTCCTCCAGAAATGATTTTGATTTGTTCTAGGAATGGAAGGGCAGGGCATGTCATAGGTCAAGGTCACCCAAGAGACAGACTCCAAAAGGGAGGTTTTCATGGGGTTGCTTTATTAGGGAGTGCTCTCACAAACAACATGTATAAGGCCATGATGGAAGCTGAGGACAGAGAGAGACTTGAACTGCAATACAATTACAGTAGGTTTCATGGGAAACTGTAAGGCTGGATTGGCCCTTCAGCAGCATCTCCAGTTAAGGCAAGGGGACCAGGCGCTTGCCCCTTAGCATAAGCTAGTGTTTCCATGTGGGCTGCCCCTGGGGAGTGGTCTTCATCTTAGTGAGGCACTTCCTTTCAGCTGGATGCAATTGCTTAAGATGGACTGAGCTGTGCACCATCAGCAGATAATACTTTGTGGCTAGGAGAATGAACGCCTCAGTTCTGCAGGGGTGATTTCAGCAGCACAGTGCAGTAGAGACAATAGCGAACTTCCAATCAGAAGGCTACTTTAACACAAATTCTTAGCTTGGAGATTTTTAGATCACATAGGTAATTTGAATTTCATTCCTAATCTACTAGAGGGCTCGCTTGTGGTTTTAAATTCTTCCTGGTGACTATATTTTTCCTCTCTATCTAGAGCCAAGTTCAAGACAGACAAGTTTCCCTGTTCTCTCCTTTCACAAGGCATTTTTTTCTAATCATCTTTTCACTGAGGTTGTTATCTTTAAGGCCTTAGATGGGCGGTGGGGGGTGGGGGGTGTCTCTGGCCTGAATTCCCACCTTGCTCAGACTTTAAAGCATTGAGAGCTATCAAGAGGCTCCTCAGTCAGGATAACCACTGGCCCCAGTGTTAGCTTAACTCATCATTTTGGCCCCTTAGGATTTCCCTTACTCTGTTGTCACCCTACTCATGCATATTAAGAGACACCCCCTGCCCCCTCCCCAAACACACAAAATTTCGACATTGCCAAGTGCTTTCTACTGGAAGGAGATTTCGGGGTATCTAGCCCAATGAATTATGTTGGCAGATTCAGTCCCAGGTGAATCTCATACACACTCAAATTTCAAAACCATTAAACTAATATATGCCGATGGCCATCAATCTACTGGGCCCCAAATCTTTGAAGCATCAAAGTCCTTCTATATGGTTTTCTCTGATCACTCCAGCTAAACCTTTTTCATACATATTTTCTATGTAATTCGTGAAACATTTGCCACATGTTACCTTGTAATAATAATATAAGGTATTCTTTGTCTTATGTACCCAACTGGATCATTTATCTTTGAAATTTCTTCCCTTACATAACTCCTTTCCACTTTCCTCCCCACCAGAGACTTGTGTGGAATCATTGCTGTGTGGATAGTTGTTGAATAAATAATTTGTTCTCCATTGTGGTAACATTTTTCTCAGGCTGAATCTCATTCTTAAATACCATAAGAAAGGACTAAATCGAAGTATATCGTAATGATTTAACACAATATATATATGTATATCGAGTCCTTGAGACACAGTGAAGATAATATCTTACTGTAAGAAATTAACTTTATGGCATTATTACATTTTATTGCTTTTTTTTTCTCTCTGATTTATGCTAGTGAGAGAAAAAAATTCTCAAAGCTTACAATGGAAGCCAATTTTAGGGCATTTAAAAGGCAGGGTTTACAAAAATCCAATTTCAATTCAATTCAGCAAATACTTATTGATCATCCATTATCTGTGAGATAACCATGATAGGCATCCCGACCTCTCGAGAAATTTTATTATAAAGTGAAGTCCATCAGTAAGGCTTTTGAAGACTGCATTTTTCTTTTCTTTTCTGTTAAAATAACTGCAACAAACAAAAGGCAAGAATAAAGTCATCACTTCCGCCTAACTTTAATCCAAGAGTGAAGTCTAAATCTTCATGTCCTAAGCAAACTGCCACAGGGAGATTCTTCATGTTCTGAGTACTTTATATCGCAACCATAAACCACAGCCAAAGAAGGGAGAATCCATTTAGCTCTCTAGAGGATGCTCTGCCAAGTTGTCTCTTTTTTATCGCTTTTTAATGAAATTTTTCATGTGCATCAAAACACAATCTTTCAACAAAGGAAATGCAGCTCTGAGACCCAAGTACTTTATAACATAGAACCTACATGTGAGCATTACTTTTTCTAGATGGAATTACCTAATGGATTTCTTTGTGCTCAGGGATGAGAACTTTTTTAAAGTAAGCAAGCATCCTTTTATTAACTTTTCCACAGGATACAAGCACTCAGAAAGTACAGCAAATATTTTAAACTGTCCTATTTTCCCTAAGAATATGAAATGTCTTAGCTATGGAGCACCCTAAGTCTTGCCTTCTGAAAGCACACATAGTTTTTTAAGCTGCCATCAAAATTAAAGGGGTGTTATAAAGAGTGGGATGTAGGGAGGAAGTTTTTAAAAATGTCAATGTGTCTATTCCCATCTGCGAAGACTGATTTAACAGTGAATTTTGTGATCCCATTAGTTTCTCTTATCTCATTTCTCTAACAATAATCAAACCAAGTAAGATTATTGTTATTGTACAGAGGGCTTTTGGTTATAAGTAAGAAAAAACCTGACTCAAACTGACCTACATAATGAAGACATTTATTATATAACAGGAAGTCTGGCAGTAGAACAAGTTTAAGCTTAAAAGTTAGTTGATTCAACAAGATCATTGCAGACCCAGCTTCTTTCTGACTCTCTACTCACAGTCCACAGTGAGCTTAGGATGAATCTGCTTCACCCTTAGGATGAGTCTGCTTCACCCTAAGCTCACTCCTTTCATAATTACAGGCTGCCAGTGACAAGCAGAATTATACCTTTCCTTGTTTACATTCAACAAAGGAGTGAATGCACCCCTCCCCCCATGGAATAATAATCCTTCCTTAAATCTGACTGAGCCAATTTATAAACCATGTGCATCCCCAGATACACAAAAGTTGCCAGGGGATATCCAAACTTGGATTGGCTCATCAGGACTCAATCCTGGCACGGAGATGGGTGAATATTTGAGCGGAATCAGAGTCCTGTTAGGGTTTCAGGAGAGAAAATGGATTTGGAGGAGCGGCAAACAGCATCCACTGCAGTTATCTATTCTGATCTCTGTGAAGGGAAACACTAGAAATCCTTTATGACATCTGGGTAAACTTGGTCTTTGGAAGTATGGAAAAATTGAACATGTACTGCTTGAACCAATAAAGAAAACACCACTACAGGACTTTCTCCAAAATTGTTTTCCCTTTTTATTTTATATAAGTTGTTCTATATCTCCCGTCGCCATTGTAAAAAACAACAAGACCGTCAATATGTATATTTCTCAGATGCCAAAGAGTTGCCTGAGCAGAAAACAAATAGTAAATCCCAAATGAAGACATTGGCGAATGATTAGGTTCAAATACCTACGAAAAGGACAAGAAACAGAAACAGCAGCAACAACAACAAAAAGGTTAAATATATTCAGAACCAAATCATGTTTGTTTTGTTTCTGGTGTTCACAGTGAAGCACGTTTGGAGAACATTAAGTTCTAAAGGACGAGAAAGATGTTTTACTGGAGAGGTAATGACAGTAGCTGCTATGTATTGAGTGGCTATAAATTGGGCATTTGGAGACAATATCTCATTGGAACTGTGACTGTGAACCCATCCAAGGTGAGAATTGCTGTCTCTCTGGCACTTACCACCATGCCTGGTACATAATGTAACCTTCATACATGTGCCGGATGAAATAATTTTCACAAAAACCTTATGCAATAGTACATTGCTGTTTCCCCCAATTTAGAGATTGTGACTCTTTGCCTCTATATGTTTAAGTATTTAGGTCAAGGGCATACATCAAGTGCTGGCGCCCAGATTGGAAGCCAACCTTACTCTCTTACTTCCCCTAAGTGAAGAGGGAAATGGATCTCAGAAGATAAATCTGGTGAATTGGAGAGAGAAATAAAAAAATGAAGTATCCGAAGTTTAAGTGTTTTTAATACTAGTTCATGTGTTAGGTTTGAAAAAGACACGCTCCAGATGCATCAGCTGATAAAAGTTCATTACAAGGAAATTTATTACAGGCAGTTTATTACAAGAAAGAACAGGGACTATTCCAAGCCAGGCTCCTGGTTGCACGTAGACCCCTGGTTTTTCATTTACAAAGTGTAATGTGTAAGGCTCCTGCACTCGCTGCTTTAGAACTTTACCATTATGGTGACTCAGCTAGTACCTAAATCTATATCCAATGCTCCTGGTGCTGCAAACTAACTTACTCTTTTATTCTTTATGCCTCAAGTGCAAACTCCCAAAGATGAAATCTGACCGGATCAGCTGTCATTCACTGTCCAACAGAGTGAGCCCGACAGGGCAGAATTTTCTTGTCATTCCCCCATCATCTGCTGACTGCCTTCAAGTTAAGTGTCACATTAGGTGTGGCCCCGGGGGAAGGAGCTACAATATACCAAGCAAAGGACACCTGGAAAGGAGACTATGAGCAAGCCGTAAATTCTGAAGCCACCCAGAACATCTGCTGCAAGTATTTGCCTCTGAAGAGGATCACATTCTTCCTTCCATTCAACAAATTAGAACATGACAGAACACAAAGGGCTGGGTTGGTACAGTCAGGAATCCTTAAAGTATGAATATTGGATAAAGTAAAAAAAAGGCTCCAAATACAAAATTGTAATAATAATATCAAACATTGATATTAGCCCTTACTATGTATCAGTAATTATTCTAAGCACTTCACATGTATACTTGTTTAATCCTCACAGTAACCCATTAGTTAAGTACCAGTATCCCCAAACTATAAATAGAGGGCCTGAGGCACAGAGAAGTTAAAAATCTTATCCAGGTTCGCACAGCTATCAGGGCAACTTGGCTCCAGAGTATATGCTTTTACCACCCTGTCATTTGTTTTTGTAGAGAATTGAATTCTGTGGGAAGAAATAGAAAATGTTCGTGGGCCAGACGTTTTGGGGAAAAAAGGTAGAGTTGCAAGAAAACATTGATGCCGTGTGGCTCTGGGAGTCAGGACCACAAAAAGGGCCCCTAGAGGCTGGAGCTATGATTCCAGTGCCTATGATGGGCAGAAGTGCAGAGCTAGCTATGTCTCCTACAGAAAGCAGGGAGCTCCATAGTGTTGAGAAAAAATACTTCCTCCAGCCAGGAGAAACTGATGGAAGTTTTAGTCCATTAGGGATTTGGGAAATGGGGGCTGCCTAGGAGAAGCGGATACTCCAGGCCTCTACAATGCATAGATATGAGCTCCTTATTTATACTCCGCATGATATAGAAATTGAATTAAAACAAGAAAAAAAAAATCTGGTCCTAGACCATTCAAGACAATCTTCAAACTACTCTATAGAAACCCTCTCACACCTTAGGACTCCCACAGAATAAACCAAGATGTATTGAATTCCTGCTTCTATGGAGTTTAGAACTTAGTGAAGAAACAGACATTAAACAAAAATATAGTGACACATGGTAAGTGTTAGAAAATGTATTGGGAGCATTGGGAAAATACAGGAACAAGATGAGCAAAATCAGCCAGGTATCAAGGAATAGCTACCTGAGGATGTAACCTTCAAGCTGAGGTCTTTAGGATGTATATTAGTTGCTACAGCTGCCTAACAAAGAACCACAGAATTTATTCTCACAATTCTGGAACTGGGAGTCCGAGATCAAGGTGTCAGCAGGCTTGTTTTCTTTTGAGGCCTCACTCCTTGGCTGGTAGATGACTGTCTTCTCCTCCCTGTGTTTTTATGTGTCTTCCCTCTCTGCATATCTGTGTCCAGATTCCCTCCTCTTATAAGAACACAGTCATATTGGATTAGGGCCCACCCTATTGATGTCATTTTAACTTAATTACCTCTTTAAAAACTCTACCTCCAAATACAGTCATGTTCTGAGATTTCGGATAGTTAGGAGTTTCACATATGAATTTGGAGGGGGGACACAACTGGGACACAGTTCAGATATCAAGACTGATGCACAATGTGCAACAAAAATTCCAGATGAGTTTTACAAAACGTAGAGCAAAGGACTAGGGAAACCTTGTGGGGAGAGGAATAGAGAAAAAAGAGATTCTTAAGGTCTTATCTTGTTCAAGGGAGAAAATTACAGGGACTTATTCTAGACATGAAGAAAAAGTCTCTGTTAAAGTATGTTTGTAAGATGTATAAGAAAAAAATAACCAAAAATAGAAGTAAGATGCACAGCTTGCAAATTGTTAGATAAGAAAAAGTTGACCAAAAAAATTGATTAATCCAAGAAAGACAGGAAAGAGAAACAAAAGGGTAAGAAGAACCAATAACAAACCAAAACATTATAAAAACAAAGCCCACATATAATAGGTATTATAATTAATGCAAATAAGTAAAATTTTCCCATTAACAATCAGAAAGTCTCTAGATATAAGGTCATATCATCAGCAAAGAGCAATAGTTTGACCTCTTCTGTCCCCATTAGGATGCCCTCGATTTTCTTCTCTTGTCTGATTGCTCTGGCTAGGACTTCCAGCACTATATTGAATAGAAGTGGTAATAGAGGACAACCTTATCTGGTTCTAGTTCTAAGCGGGAAGGCTTTCAATTTTTTCTGCATTCAGTTTGATGTTAGCTGTGGGTTTGTCATATATGGCTTTTATCATTTTTAGGTAAGTCTCATCTGTGCCTATTTTGTTAAGCATTCTTAACCTAAAAGGGTACTGAATTTTGCTGAATGCTTTTTCGGCATCTATTGAGAGGATCATGATGGATTATTTTTTTTTTGATAAGCACCCAAATTCAGTTTGCTAGGATTTTGTTGAGAATATTTGCATCTATATTTATAAGGGATATTGGTCTATATTTTTCTTTTTTTGTTGAGTCCTTTGCTGGTTTTGGTATCAGGGTGATGTTGGTTTCATAAAACATGTTGGGGAGGGTTCCTTCCTTCTTGACATTGTGGAATACTTTTTGAAGGATAGGCACCAGTTCTTCCTTGTAGGTCTGGTAAAATTCAGGTATGAAACCATCTGGTCTGGGACTTTCCTTTTTAGGAAGGTGTTTTTATTGCTGGTTCAATTTCAATACTTGATATTGGTCTGTTCAGGAATTCTATTTCTTCCTGATTGAGCCTAGAGAGGCTGTGTGTTTCTAAGAGTTTGCCCATTTCTTCCACGTTTTCAAGTTTATGTGCATAGAGGTTTTTATAGTATTCATAGATGATATTTTCTATTTCCATGGTATCAGTTGTAATTTCTCTGTTTTCATTTCTGATGGAAATAAAGACTCTAATAAAGAGTCCTTTCTTTTCTGCTTCTTGTTAATCTAGCAAGAGACATGTCGATTTTATTTTTTCAAAGAACCAACTTTTTGTTTTATTAATTTTCTGTATAGTTTTCTGCTGTCAATTTCATTTAGTTCTGCTCTCTGTTATTTCCTTTCCTCTGTTGGGTTTGGGGTTGGTTTGCTCATCCTTTTCCAATTCTTTGAGATGATTCATTAGATTGTTTATTTGTGATCTTTCTGTCTTTTGGATGTAGGCATTTATGGATATAAATTTTCTTCCCAGGGCTGCTTTAGCTGTGTCCCACAGATTTTGATAACTTGTGTCTCTTTTATCATTTAGTTCAAAGAATCTTTTGATTCCCATCATGATTTCCTCCTTAAGCCAATAATCATTCAGCAGAAGGTGGTTTAGTTTCCATGACTTTGTGTAGAGATGAGAGTTTCTGTTGGAGTTGATTTCTAATTTTATTCCACTGTGGTCTGAGAAGATGCATGATATAATTTCTATTTGTTTAAATTTATTGAGACATTCTTTATGGCCTAGGATATGATCAGTCTTAGAGAATGTCCCATGAGCTGATGAGAAAAATGTCTTATATCTAGAAAACCCTGAAGATTCTGCCATGAGACTACTGGAATTGATAAACAAGTTCAGCAAAGTCTTAGGTTAAAAAAATCAATGTACACAAATCAGTAGCACACCTGTACACCAACAACAGTCAAACTGAGAAACAAATCAAAGACTCAATACCTTCACAATAGCAGCAAAGAAAATAAAATACCTAGAAACATATTTAACTAAAGAGGTGAAAGACTTCTATATGGAGAACTACAAAACACTGAGGAAGGAAATAGCAGAGGACATAAATAGATGGAAAACATACCATGCTCACGGGTTGGCAGAATCAACATTGTTAAAATGTCTATACTACCCAAAGTGATCTACAGATTCAATGAAATCCCTATTAAAATACCAACATCATTTTTTACAGATCTACAAAAAATAATTTTATGCTTTGTATGGAACCAGAGAAGACCCCCTATAGCAAAAGCAATCTTAAACAAAAAGAACAAATTGGAAGGCATCAATTTACCAGACTTCAAGCTATACTACAAGGCTATAGTAACTAAAACAGCATGGTACTGGTACAAGAACAGAGACATAGACCAATGGAACAGAACTGAGAACACAGGTATAAAACCATCCTCATATAGCCACCTAATCTTTGACAAAGCAGATAAAAACATACACTGGGGAAAAGAATCCTTATTGAATAAATGGTACTGCAAACATTGGATAGCTATATGTAGAAGACTGAAACAGGATCCATACCTCTCACCTCTCACAAAAATCAACTCACAGTGGATAACAGACTTAAACCTAAGGCGTGAAACTATAAGAATTATAGAAGAAAATGTTGCAAAAACTCTTATAGACATTGGCTTAGGGAGAGAATATATGAAGAGGACTCCAAAGACAATCACAGCAACAATAAAAATAAATAAATGGGACCTGATCAAATTAAAAAGCTTCTGCACAGCCAAGGAAACCATCACGAGAGCAAAGAGACAACCTACAGAATGAGAGAAAATATTCCCTTGCTACACATCCGTTAAAGGGCTAATAACTAGAATCTATATAGAACTCAGGAAAATCAGTAAGAAAAAAATCAAACAGCCCCATTAAAAAGTGGACAAAGGACATGAACAGAAACTTTTCAAAAGAAGACAGACTAATGGCCAATAAACATATGAAAAAATGCTCAACATCTCTAATCGTCAGGGAAATGCAAATCAAAACCACAGTGAGATATCACTTAACTCCAGTGAGAATGGCTTTTATCAAAAAGTCCCAAAACAACAAATGTTGGCATGGATGCAGAAAGATAGGTATATTCATATGCTTCTGGTGGGGCTGCAAACTAGTACAACCTCTATGGAAAGTAATATGGAGATACCCCAAAAAGCTAAAAGTAGAACTGCCATTTGATCCAGCAATCCCATTACTGGGCATCTACCCAAAGGGAAAAAAGACATTCTGTAAAAAAGACATCTGCACTCGAATATTTATAGCAGCACAATTCACAATTGAAAGGTGTGGAAACAACCCAAGTGCCCATCAATACATGAGTGGGTTAATAACATGTGGTATATGTATACCATGGAGTTCTACTCAGCCACAAAAAACAATGGTGATCTAGCACCTCTTGTATTATCCTGGATAGATCTGGAGCCCATTCTACTAAGTGAAGTATCACAAGAATGGAAAAACAAGCACCACATGTACTACCATCAAATTGGTATTAACTGATCAACATTTATGTGCACATATAGTAATAACATTCATCGGGTGTTGGGTAGATGGAAGCAGGGAGGAGGGTATGGCTATATTCACACCTAATGGGTACAGTGTGAACCATCTGGGGGATAAACACACTTGAAGCTCTGACTCGGATGGGACAAAGGCAATATATGTAACCTAAACATTTGTACCCCTGTAATATGCTGAAATAAAAATAATTAATTAATTAATTTAAAAAACTAATCAGAAAGTCTCTTACTGGATTCTTAAATTTAATATACAATTATGATGTTTGCAATAGATACATCTGGAAAAAAGCATAAGAAACAGAAATCAGGAGTGGCCATGCTATGGGGAAAACCGGAATTCAAGTAAGAGCATTAGGTGAGCCAAAGAAGGGTTTTTGTAAGGAAACTTTATATGAATAAAATTTTTATTCTGTCCAGAAGATATAGCAGTCATAAGCTTATATATAGTGACACACCATCCAAACATATGAATCAAAAATTTTAAAATTTAAAAATAGAGAAATCCAAAATTACAGTAGGTATATTAAATAAAATTATCTCAAGAACTGTCAAATTCAGTGGACACAAATAAGGACAGACAAAATGAAAATATATTTAACATGCTAATAGGTATATGTAGAATTTTATGTATAAGAAAAATATACATTTTTTGCAAATATTCATGAACTATTTCTAAAAATTGAATACATGTTCAGCCATAAATATCAATACAATAAAGTCTACAAAGTAGAAATTGTATAGGCCACCTTCTCTGACCTTAAGATCATAAAACAATAATAAAAATAAATCTTTCTACCCTAAATACATCTCACTACTTGATGTTTTCAACATTCTTCAAAATAGCTCTATTTTTATACTAAAAACTGAAATCCTTAACTCTTAGTTTTGAATATCAGTGAGAACATCACATATTAAAACATGAATAACACAGACCTAAAGAAGTATGAGATTAATAAAGGTAGATATAGAAATTAAGTGTGTGTGTATATATATACATATACATACACACACAAAAAAAATCATAATCCAAAAAAATGATTCTTTAAAACAATAAAATAAATCTTTGGAAAGTCTGATTAAGGAATTTTTTTTTAAAAAACACGAACGACGTTAGGATATAGAAAGGGAGACAAAGCTATAGATAAAGATAAGACTTCTTAAATTATAAGATGGTTTAATTAGTAGTTTATGTTAGTATGTATAAATAAGTGGATGGTCTTCCAGGAAATGCAATTACCAAAATTGACTCAAAAAGCTCAGAAAAACTAAATAAACCGATGACCACAAAAGAATTAAAAAGGTAGATATTTAATTTCTAACTACCAAAAAAGGGGGGAAGAGGTCCCACCTTCAGAGATCTTACAGATGTGTTCTGCAAAAACAATCAGAAACATAATTTCTGTGTCATTCAAACTGTCAGAGCATATTGCAAAGGTGGAAAATTTCCCAGGTAATTCCGTGAGGCTACCATAATGCTGATACCAAAATCAGACAAGGGTGACTCAAAAAGAGTATTGTTTTTTTGAAGGTTTATTGAAAGTGTCTTTTGAAAAAAAAAAAAAAGCCTCCCTTATGAATATAGGCATAAAACACTAAAATAAAATCCATCCTTTTTTTAAAAAGATGGCACAACAGGTCCTTGAATAAAGTCATTTTGTTCAACATCACTGTATAATAACATTGACAACGAAAAAAAAAAATCATCCCCAGCCGGGCCATTGTCTCTGTTGAGTTTGGACTTTCTCCTCACATCTGCATGGGTTTTCTCCAGGTACTCTGATTTCCTCCCACATCCCAAAGGTATGCAGGTGAGGTGAAGTGGTGTGTCTACACAGCCCCAGTCTGACTGAGTGTGGGTGTGTGCGAGCGATGGGATGGTGTCGTGGCCAGGGCTGACTCCTGCCTTGCACACTGAGCAGCCAGGATAAGCTCTGGCCACCTGCGACCCTGAACTGGAAATAAGTGGGTTGGAAAATCAATGAAGGATTGAATACAAATTATTGCAAAATAAAAATTCATAAAGCAGATGATAATCATACAAATGCGTGACAATAAACGAGACTGCCCTATTTGTGATTGGTTTTCAACTGCATGGTTGGAGGGGATGCTCTTATTTTTTGCTTTACAGACATTTATTTCTTGATTTACCCCACCACCACCACTACTACTGCCCTCACTTGCTCATTCACCAAAAATTGCGTAAATAATTACCTTACTTGTTTTTATTAATCTTTATTAAATGTGTGTATAGCTCTCATTTATTTCAATGTTTCATATTAGAAGTGTTTGGGGTCTTTATTTAGAAGTTTGGTGATATTTTTCTGACCAAAAATAGGCCATAGGAACTTTTGTTTGTATCAATCAGACTACGGTAAAATTGGTTTCACGATACATTGTTTAAAGTGGCAATTTCCAAAAACCTATAGACAATGTTAAGTGAGGACTTATGTATTTTAAAACCAATTTGTTAAGAGAAAAATAAAAAGAAAATTAATGTTATAAAATGTTATAAAACTGTGCATGTGTGTAGAGAAGAGAGGCTGGAGTGATATACAAGAAATTAATGATGGTGACGAGGGAAGATAGAAGAGGGTGAAAACTAGGAAGGGAAATTTACCATTTCACATGCTCTGTAATATTGTCATTTTTACAAGCATAGATTCATAAACTAGTTCTGTAACTTACAAAGAAGTTTAGAGCTTATTGATGGAATCAGTTGTGAAAGTTCATACCAGAAGCCACAAGCAAAAATGTAGAGCTTCGCATCTGTGTCTTTCAACAGGATTTTCAAGTTGCCTAGAAAACAGAAATGCCCTTCTTTAGGTGTCACTCAGGGCACAGAAGAATAGTGATAAATATGGTAGGCGTCAAACTCAGACAACATAGTCTAACACTTTTAAATGAAAAGCCAACTGGGAGATCATCCCTCCCTCCTCCAACGAGGAAACTGACACCCAGATGAATTGTAAATAGTTGGAGGTTGTGTTCTCTTGCCCAATTATCTTCTCTAGGTGCATACATTCTCATTAGGCATTTAATAATATTTTTCAAGTTAAATTTATGTACCATTGCCTCATTTATGGTTGCAACTGTACAGCAGGATTATTAACCAAACTCACAACCAAACTTGATTCTGACATTATAGCAACATAACTTCATTTGTCCTGTAAAGCAAAGGAGCAAAATATAAGCATATCGGCCATTATAGCCTCATATAATCCCAGCACTTTGGGAGACTGAGGTGGGAGGATCACTTCAGGCCAGGAGTTCACGACCAACCTGGGCAACATAGCAAGACCCCATCTCTAAAAAAAAAAAATAAAAATTAGCCAGGTGTAGTGGTGCATACTTGTAGTCCTAGCTACTCAGGAGGCTGAGGCAGGAGGATGACTTGAGCCCAGGCATTGGAGGTTGCAATGAACTGTGATGACACCACAGCACCTTAGCCTGGGTAACAGAGTGAGACCCTGTCTCAAAATTTTAAAAATGTAAGTATATCATGAATGAATAAGTGTTAATAACTTTTGGGAGATTCATTATCTGGGATGTCTTGCTGCCTCTATACTACATCCCTAAACTATAATTAAAAACACCTATGCTGTCTTTCTTTGGACGATTTTATAGAGGCGCTCTGAATTAGAAATATCTGATTTACAAACACATGTTCTTATGAGCAGGTGGTTGCCCAGTAGTTTCTCTAACCTCAACCCATATTCAATCCTTTGATTCCCTCGTCTTAATCCCAAAGGATAGCCAAACATATCTTAAATTGATGTTGCCACCTAGCAGTCAAAAAAAAACACAACTGGTAAGTTATAAAGAAAGCTCTTTGGCTCACCTTGTTTGACAGTTGTGCACAGTTTAGTTCTTCTAAGTTCCAGGAGACACTTTATTACCTGAAACCTCCTTATTTGTAGTACCAAATTATTATTCACCACTTCAAAAAAGACTAGCTGTCAGATTTAGGAAGAGTAAGCTTTTTGTTTGGTGAAACAAACGGGGCATTTGGGAGTCATGTGGTTTTTACACACTGAATAAAGAGCTCTCGTTGGGTTTTGGTTACCAGTTATTCCATTAATATAATTCACTGGTTCACAAAAAAAGTATGATATTTCATGGGTTTTCCTAAATAGCTTTCCTTGTTCTCTGTTCTTTGATAAGTAATCAAACAGTAATAAACACATTTCTAAAGTCACACCTGAGAATTTCTAAAGGCTGGAATGAAGTGAACTTTTGTGATAAAAATGACAAAACTGGGTTTGAGCAATCGCTTTCAGGGTTAAATAATCCCAGGAGTGGTTCCTGTATATCCTATACTTGAAGAAGAGGAACCGATTGCCAGGTTGAATTATCCATCTTAAAAAAATTTTTTTTGTCATGGTTGTAAAACAGCTACAGATTGCTTTCTTTGCACTCTTGAGGAGCTGACAGGGCCCCAGATGGAGGTGTTTTTCAGCAAGCTGTCAAGTGATGCATCCATCAAAAACAGCCATGTCACCCAGCCGAGTTTTCTTTCTCTGCCAAGAATTAGATTGGGTCAGGTGGGAGAGGCCAGGGTATGATGAATCCAGGAAAAACAAAGGTCAAAGAACTGTGTACCAGAAATGAAAAGAGAAGAGATGTGATTACATTTAAATTCCAAAAGGTTATATTTAGAGTTGTTTTATAACGACTTAATGATTTCTTTCCCTCTGCTTTCTTTTATTCTTTCCAGAAATATGGACTGCATGACATTGATACCTAGAGGTTATTTTGTGTGATTTTTTGAGGAAATCAAAGCTGCAAAGTTATTTTAGAATAGTAGTGCCTAAAACATAGTAACTTATCATCAGAAAGCCAAGGGCCTTTTAATTCATAGGCCTGAAGAAGCTATTCCAGGTATCAGTTGACATAACAAAGATGAAGTGATTGGAAATGACCACTGAGCCCTAAAAAATCATTGCCCAACAAATCCATAAGTATTCGTGGGGGTCTGATGCCCCCCATTAGCATTATCTCATCTTGAAAACTGCTAGTCATGAAGTAGCAAAACCGTGGAAAAGTATGCAAATTCCATCCTTTTTCCAATACACTTTTGGGGCTGGAAAGATAAATTGTGGGTGAACTAGGACAGTCTTTGTTTTCTACTTTATATATATGCTATTAATAAAATTCCACTTTATGTTCAGTCATTGTAAAATGCCTTAGAGAGTTACGAAAAAATGTTCATTCCTATTTTGCTTTATTTACTTAGATTTTCCTTAAATTTCTTCTGGAAGCCAGTTATTCTCAGCAATCTCCTTTATGCCAATCCATTAATAAATACGTAATGAGCATTTTCACTCTATGCAAAGCACATTGAATAGTTGTGATTATTCTGTGCTACGGCTGTGCTCCCCACCCTGTCCTTATCGTGACGCACCTAGAAATTGATTATACCTGCCAGGCATGCCTAGGAGAAGAGTTGCCCCCCACAGAGAACTCTCTGGAAGACAGAGCAACCCCTCCCAAGTCATCTTGGGCAACTCAGAACCTTTACAGAAAGAACCTTACAGTGTGTTCAAATATAGTTTCAACTGTGATAAACTGTCAATGATTGTAAACATTGATTTTAAGTTTGTATTACTCTAAAAATTATACAGCCAGCAATATCCCATGGCACACTTGTAAACCGCTGGTGGCCTCTTGTTGGGAAGTGTGTACTTGAAATAAGATGCCCCATAGAGGTGGGCTTCTCTTTACTCTTCTCCCTGCGGGAAGAATGCAAACCAGAATTTTTCATAGTGTGTGGATTTCACATCCTCTCACCAAAAGTCACATTCCTTTTCAGCATTAAGTTTTAAAAAGAATGGTCTTTCTTTCCTCTGTCAACAGGAATTTTCTTTCTCGGTATCTTCTCTGAGTTGTTCGTGAAAATTCCTGTCTCTTGCTGCCATTTTCCGCATTTATAACATTGAATGTGAGTTTGTAATCTTCAAAAAGTGATGAAATACCAAATAGTTTCAAGACAAGGAAAAAAGGCCAATGCCATCAGAGAATAACAAGAACTAGATAAAATACTTACTGGGTCAGTGAAAAGTTTTGCTGTGTTTCTTCTTAAATGGAGTTTTTTAAGAGGTAAGAAAGAGATGGTTAATATCTTTATTTTTGAAAGGTAATTGTCATCTTTTTTTTCCTCTGTCTTGTAGGGATAAGGTGATAAGACTTATTCCCAAAACAGAAGAGGAAGCATATGCACTGAAGAAAATATCCCAGCAACTCAAGGTAATAGAGCGTTCCTGGACTTGCAGCGGAATTATGCTTGTAACGTGTTTATAGGACTTTGCTGACTAGAGCTGAATAATCGGAGTTAATTAGCCAGAGGAAGCAAGGGCTAAGAGATGACTTGAAAGAGCTTTTAAAGAATACGTAAGGCTACTCAAGAGTTTTCTGTCTGACACATTATCTATTTACTGTCCATCTCCTGGGTAGCACGTAAGCTTCATGAGAGAGTCTATTTTTGTTCATTGCTATATTCCCAAGCAGTGTCTGGAATAGCCTCGAAGCTCAGTAAATGGGGTATTTTATTTGTTTGTTTTTCTTAATCAATGAGCAAATTTAGTTTATGGTACTCCAGAACTTCTCTTTTCCTTTCTGAGATCTTCCTGCTGATCATCTAGGTACTTTACTCCTCATTAAAACTTCAAACAGAAGTAAGTTGAGGAATATAAAAGCAAAAAATTCAAGTCAATTAATTTTGCTATGTTTCAGTGGGTCTGATAAGAGAATTTTGTTAGCAAAGGTTGAAGTCTCTGATTATTCAATCTTTGATGAATTTTATGGATTTTAAAGTGAGAGAGTTTCTCATCTCCCCATTGGTGCATATAATTGAGTGTTAGCTTTTAACTGCAAGGTTGTGATGAGAAGTGTAGCAATTGGCTCTTTTCCATGCCAACCAAGACAGAAGCAAGACCATGAATTGTGTGGTGGTTTAGACTTCATTTTAATGGATAGCAAAGCAGATTGCCAAAGCGGCCTCATTAGTCTTTATGGGATAAGAAAATATCTTTTCTAGATGACTAAAGTACCGTCCTACCTGAAGAAGTGTTAGGAAACGAGGGAGGAGGGACAAACTTGGTGGCTTCTGGAGATATTTTTAATTACCAAACTTTTGATCTTTTACTTATGATTTGGTTTTTCTCTTTGGCATATTCCTTGCAAATACTGAATTTATTTGCAAATGAGCTTTTGAACTTTTGGTTTGTCAATTTCCTTTCTTCCTCCCCTTCCCAGTCCCTACACGGTGTGCAGTTCAAGCATAGCACAAAGGCCCACAGTGAGGATACAGGAGCTCTTCCCAAATCGTGGTTATTTTACCCAACACCAGAGAGGTCGTGCTCACCGGGCATCTCCTAAACCTCCTCTCCTCCTCAAAGGAATCTGCTTCTGGATTCCTTTGAGGCTGATGACCATGTATGATCTTCTGGTCATGTATGAACATCCCCCATGACATCTTTCTCAATAGTGGTACCTAAATATTCTCTAAACAGTCCACCAGGGACTTAAAAGTGGCAAAGAAGCAAAGCGAGTTTTGAGTAGAAGTTTCCATCTCCACTGAAATTGTGTTTACATATCCCACCGGAAAAATAAAACAGCCACTTTTCACTTTGGAGTCCAGTGTTTTAGGGAACAAAGATTCTGAACCAAATGTTGGAACCAAAGATTTCTCAAAGGATGTTTCTCCAATTTGTGGACCTATTTATATAACAGGCCTTACAAAGTAAATGAAAGTGAAATTGCACAGTTATGTATGTGATGATCGCCTGCTGTTATCATAAGCAATAAAATTACGTTAGTGAGGACTATAGGGGTTACTTGTAAGCTCTTGGAAATCATCACAGACAGAACCAAAGGGTACAGACCATACATAGGGCTGCTGGCACTGATGACCACACATTTACATAGGGCACTTTTTTGTAAGCATTTAAAGAAAACCATTCCTGCATATCGTTTTCATTTCATCCTTAAGGGAAGGTGGTCAACTGGGGGAGGAAGTAAAGGATGTAAAGGAGTGTAGGGGACGACTGTGAGGAGGGAGGAAAGGGGGCTGGTGAGGAAGGAGGGGGCAAAGTGAAGGGAAGAAAGGGGTCGGCACTACGGTATCAATCTCGCTCCACAGAGAATCACATCCAGCACCTCCCAGCCACCATGAGCCATTCACAATGCCACGTGCTTTCTATACATTGCCTCATTTTAACAGTCCTATGGATAAGTACTATTGTTATTGCTATTTTGCAGTTGAAGAAACCGAGGGAGACAGAGGTGAAATAGCTTGCCTAGGTCACAGTGTGGAGCTGGGACATGCATCTAGTCAGTGCCAAGCCCTCCGGGACCCGTAAGAGGCCTGCCTCTTGCCTCTTGGTCTAGTCGGTTTACTCTGATCATCTTCGTGATGGAGAGGATTAGACTGAGACTGTGAGTGTGATCATATTCTTATTCATTCCTACAGTCAGAAGTCACAAAGACAGCCTCCGGGTTCAGTGATTTGCAGGAAGACTCACCCAGCTCAGCATATAGTCCTACTCACATCTATGATTTATTATAGCAATAGAATACAAGCACAATCAGCAAAGGGAAAAGGAGCATTGGGTGAAGTCCAGGGAAAACCAGGAACAAGCTTCCAAGAGTCCTCTCCCAGTGGAGCACACAGGCTGCACTTAATTCCACCAGCAACAAGTTGTGCCAGCAAACGTACAATATCAACTACCAAGGAACCTCATTATAGACTCAATGCCCAAGGTTTTTATTGCGGTCTGGTCATGTAGCTACCAAAATCCAAGTTTCCAGATGCCAGTCAAGGGCCAATTTTGCAAACAGGCCTTTCTAAAGATAGCATTTCTCAGGCCTGCTCTGTTAAATCTTTTCTGCACATTTCTTCATTTCCTTTCACTAAAGAAGTCATTTTATTGGACTGAAGTTTGAGATATTGAGCTTAGATAAATTTCCATCTAAAAGCATCATGGTACCTTGATGTCATTTTAAATTCGAATGATTTCACCAAGAGATGCATTTGCTCTATGGAAAGCAGCAATTCTGGCCAGGCAGAGAAAGCAGCCTGCGGAGAAGAAAGAATATGACTGTCTGTCATCTTCTGCCCCGTGGAGGTGATGGAACAGATCAGGGCCATTTCTAACAGCTTCTTTGCATTCCCTGTGCGGCGGCGCCTCCAGGTAGAAAGAAGGAAGGTTTTCTGGGAAGCCTTTAGTTGCCCTAAAGCACGGTGTGGCAGACAGAATTCTAAGATGGCCCCAAGATTTCTGCCCCCTGGTGTACACGCCCTGAATAATCGCTCTACTGAGTGTGGGAGAAGCCTGTGAATGTGATGGGATGGCCATACCCTTGATAGTGTCACATTATATGGCAGAAAGGAAATTACCTAGGGCGGACCTGACCGCATCAGGTGTGAGCCCTTTAAAAGCAAAGCGTTTTCTCCCGCTGTTCACAGAGGAAGAAGTCAGAGAAGTGCTCCTCCTGGTCTCCAAGAGAGCAGTTCTCAAACTGCTATGTTGTGAACTGTCTGCGGGGACATGTGGCAAGGAATGTCAGTGGCCCCTAGGAGGGGAAAGTGGTCCCCAGCTGATAGGCAGTAAGGAAATGGAGTCGTCCTTCCTACAACCACAAGGGACTGGATTCTGCCACAACCACATGAGCTTGAAAGAGGACACGGAGGTCCAGAGGAGAATGCAGCCCAGCCAACACCTTGATTTTAGCCCCCTGAGACCCCAAGAGAGAATCCCACCAGCTGTGCTCAGACTTCTGACCTACAGAACTGTGAGATGAGAAATGAGTATTGTTTTAAGCTGCTACGTTTGTAGTAAGTTCTGCAGCAATAGAAACCTCAAACAGGTAACGACTTACATCTTGGCCTTTGGCTCTCAGATTCATACATGAATGCTTTAAGTTAGTTTTCCTGATTTCTGTGGCTTTAACCAAGCATCTTAGGGAAAGTGAAGTTATTGGACGCCACACTTAGACTATAAATTCACAATGTCTTATCTAAAACATGAACAAATGCAAAATGTATGTGCAATGTTGAATGGAATCTGAGAAGGGATGGTCAAAGCATAGCTAATTAGACATAGAACTGCTGTTACAAAGCCGGTTACTTTCCTAATTAAATTTTATGGTTTTGCTGAAGAATTAAAACAAGAAAGTTAAACAGAAAACCATGCCCCCAGAGAACTGGATTGAGAAAGCACCAACCAATTAAATTGTTAATTAAGAGCATAACCATGATTTAAATAAAATTGTGATGGAAAGGGAACAGTTTGCAGGTGAGTAAAATTAGAGTCCGAACACCGTGTTCTGCCTACATTTCCTCACAAAGTCTTTGTGCTCAGAAGGAATAGAAACGGCTTTATGTAAGATCATAAAGTTTCTATTATACAGTTGACACATTCTTGTAGGAAAAAAAAAGACATTTCTGTTTGCAGTTTGCTACATCAGAGAGCTATCAGATAGGAAACCATCCTGTTTGTCCAAAAGTTTGTCATTTTTTTCAAAATGAAATGCAACATCAAAAATATGAGTTGGTTTTTCAGGTGTCATTGCATGACATGCTAAGAGTCATAAAATCCCGTGGAGGAGAACTGTATTCCTATGAGGAAGGTTTCATCTCTTCTCCTTGCTTTGTATGTGAGATTTGCCACTGCTGTCCCAGATGTGGTCTCCCTCGCTCCCACCCCGGTATTGTGCTGTGTTTGACTGCTACCTGCTCTGATCCTCCTTGGTGTGCTCCCAAGTCACATGCCTGGACCTACTGGAGCTTTGGAACACCTGCAATCCCTGGGAGTTTATAAATGAAAACATCCAACTGGATGGTTTAATTGATTGGAAAACTTGTGAGGAAGAAGATGGGTGGTAGAATTCATGTTCTGAAAGTTATTCCCAATTTTATTAGAAACCGATTGTGTGATTATAGGGTCTTTTAATCTGGCTGTGGTAGACAGAATTCTAGGATGGCCCCCAAGATTCTTGGCCCTGGTGCACACACATCTTCTCCCAGTTAATCCATCAAACAATAATCTAGGTACTTCTGTAAAAGGATTTTGCAGATGTAACCAGGATGCCAAGTCAGTTACCTCTAAGATGTGGAAATTACCAAAGGGGGCCTCATCTAATCAGGTGAGCCCTTGAAAAACAGTGTTTTCTCCAGCTGATTGCAGAAGAGGTGATCAGACTCTCATTCCTCCTGGCCTGGAAAAATCAAACATCCCATGTTGTGATCTGCCATGTGGCAAGAAATTGCAGGTGGCCTATAGCTGCTGAAAGCTATCCCCAGACTACTAAAAGAAAAACGGGAACCTCAGTTCTACAGCCCCGAGGAAATAAATTTTACCAACAAACAGAATATAAAAGCCTCCTGAGCCCCAGATGAGCCCACAGTCCCAGCTGACACCTTGATTTCAGCTCAGTGACACCCTGACGGAATCCAGCCACACCGTGCCAGGCTTCCAGCCTACAGAAATAGTGAGATAATAAAACCGAACTGCTAAACTTGTGGTCATTTAGCAATGATAATCTAACACAATGGCCTTATGCAGCCGGTAGCTTGGTATGCTGGCTGAAGAGGCACAGAAGCGTTGGGAACGACAAGGAAAGGTAAAAGTGAGGAAGAGATCAAGAATTTGGTCTGTCAGTACATTTGGGGCAGGAAATTGCATTTTTTTGTTTGTTGATTTTGTTAAAGGCTTTGTAAAGTAATGAAGTAACGTTACTTTTGCTTTCTCTGGCATGATCTTTAAAACAGAGAAAGCTGCTTATTATCCAGGCAGATGTCTAAATGCAGTTATGGATGAAATTTCAGGAACACAGTTTTCAGATGTGGCTTGCATTTTTCTCCCTTGTGTGGCTATTGATAATTGGTAAACTCAATAACAAAAACACATGAAGAGAAACAATACAACGTGGAAAAGCAGGAATACATTAGAAACATTCTTTGGAAAGTAAAAAACACTCTACTAGGTTATGATGATGCTCTACCCCAGTGATCCTTTGTTTTATTTAATCAACTGGGTTGATGACATGACCTTGGGCTTATAACATTTTAAGCTGATCGTGTTTCCTCTCTGTTGTAAGACTTTCCAGTTTTGATGTTTAAACAATCTGAGACTAATTTTTAAACATTGAAAGGAGTCATTCTTGTTGGATGTAGTGACTGCCATTCCTACAGAACTTGAGAGGACAGTTTGACAGGTCGGATCTAGCACAGTCTCTCATAAAAGGTGATCTCGACAGGGCTTTTTCATGCACCTGCTATTGCCTGTCATTGCCTCATTTGCATGTCCAGTGGTTGGCAGGCTGGGATGGCAGCACAATGGTACCACATGTCTCATTGTCTAGCTGGCTAGCCTGGGCTTATTTACTTAGAAGTCACAGGTTCCAAGAGTGAAACAGAACAAACTTACAAAACTCCTTGAATCCCAGCTTAGAGCTCAGATGGTGTCACTTCTGCCACATTCTACAAGCCAAAGGAAGTCACAGGGCCAACCCAGATTTAAGGAGTGGAAAAACAGACTCCACTACTTGATAAAGAGTATTGTAAGGTGTGCATACCAACAGGAGAAGAATTTGTAGTCATTTTTGTAATCCAACCACCCCATACACACAAACACTGCCATTCCAATCTGTCACCAAATCCCAGATAGAAGATGACAGCTACCTAACCTCTCCTCTGTGGTCTCACAGCCACTGCCACAGTTCTGGCCCAGGTCAGCTTTAGCCCGAGTTGCACCAGTCTCTCAAATGTCCTTTCTGTGGCTTTCCTGCATGGCTCCTCCTAACTGTGCTCCGCACTGTAGCCAGGATGATCTTTCTGAAATGAAAAACTGACCAAGTCACATCTTTGCTTAAAACCTTGTAAGTGTTGCCATAGTTGACAGGAGTAATTCCCAGTCCACACTACCCATAGAATCACCTAGAAAGCTTTTTATAAAAGGCTGCTATCTCCCCCACTGCCAGAGATTCTGACTCAGTTGCTCAGGTGAAGCTTTGGTGTTAGTATTTTTTTAAAAGCTCCCTAGGGGATTCTAGATGTAACCAAGATAGTTACCCCCAGCCTAGGGTATAGACTTCAGACTCTCTGGCGTGACACATAGGGCCCTCGAAGTCACACCTGCTCTCCTGCCCAGTGCTTCCCAATGCTATCCTTGGCTCGGGGTCCATCACCCTAGCCATACCGAACCAATTGTGGTTTCTCACCTAAGTGCCTTTTCTCCAGCTGTTCCTCTTGTCTGGAATGCTCTCTCTTCTCTTCTTTGCCCACCTGGTAAACACCACTCATCTTTGAAACGTAGGCTAAAGCATCAGGTTCTCCTTGAATTCTTTGACACTGACTGAATTGCATGGACAGTTATATCCTAGCATCTATATCCCTTTGTGCTTTCTCCACCCACCCATCCCCAACAGACTTTCTCACTGATTTAAAACTTAATGGATCTCTGACTTGCAGATAGATGGTGGATGGAGAGGCACTGATGGAAAAGAAAGAAGTGACTTTTCAGCTGGTGCTCAAAGAGGTTTGTGTGCACAGTCAGGCCTTGCCTTCAGGAACACAGCCCAGCAGAGGCTTTAAAAAAAGGCTCTCTTTCTTGCCCCACCCCTCGGGTTTCACTTTTTTTTCTGTTTTTTTTTTATAAGTCACCCTTTATATTTATTCTTGCACCTTTACCTGAAAAATAACAAAGATTGGAGGGAATGATTTGTGCTTTGTTAAATGCGAATCTCTCACAATTTGCATTTTAAAGGGCATTAAAATATGATCAAAGATACAGGATTAGATGAAGTATTATCAAAAGCAGAGATGGTGCTTCTTAGTGACTGAGAGGTTTTCTAGCCAAGTGTACAGACTACATTTTGGTGCCATTTCTTGGACCCGTACTATAAAAAAAATTAAAAATTTTTTTAAAGAAGTTTCCTATTTTCAACCATTTTGTTTTTCTAGTCGTATAAATGTGGAGTGATTTCCACTGCCTTGCTTGGTTTTAGAGGTCACTACTGGTGAAAAGGGTGGAACCTGGGCCCCACAACCTTTTTTAAAGAGTTCACCATTGTCCTAATGGAGGATATCAGGGTATGAGCATGTAAATAAGTATCCATGACCTAAAAGTACTGACTATCACCGTCTAAATGCATCCGTTAAGTATTTAACCATGTGAGGTCTTGAACAGGGCAAATGTGGAAAGTAGTTAGCATGGTGGTGAAAAGTCTGACCCCTGGAGAATACTTCTTGGGTTCATATCCAGACTCTTCCATGTGCTAGTTGTATGAGTGTCAGCAAATTACCTAATCTCTCTGTGCCTCCATCTCCTAATCTGGATAGCAGGGAAATCCAGAATGAGTTGATCATTCCCCCATTTCCACTGACTTGCAGCTGAAATGTATACATATGTATCTCTATACTGCAGCTATGTGTCCACATGTTGTGTCTCCCCTACCAGATTGAGAACTCTCTGAGAGAAAGGCCTACTTACCACTCTTCTTCGGGTAGGATCAATGTCTGACTCATCTTTGTTTCCATAGTGCTTGGCAGTAGCGGGCACCCCACAAACATTTCTTGAATCAATAAACATATGTAGTTCATTCATCCATCTATTTGCCTGTAATTATGATACAAACAGCCCTACCTTGGATTTTCATTGAGAACATAGGCACAATTGAATATATTTTCAACAAGATTTTTAAAAAGCGAAAATGTACGTGGAAGTAAAAACTATCATAAAATGATGAGTTAAGGGGAGTTAAGGGGGTATCATGGAATAGGCAAGGGTGTGAGGCAGGGAAAATTATCCATTTCTTCAATTACTAAGGAAGTGTTATGGAGAAAGTAGGATTTTTGTAATAGCTTGATAAATTTCTTGAGAGAACTCTCTCTGAGATATGCTGTCTTCCATTAGAGCCTCAGCTAACTTTGAGATTTTTGCCTTTGAGTGTTGACTAACTCAAGGAATACAACAATGCTGATTATCAGAAATGTTTGAATTTGAAAATCAGAGTTCAGGTGTTCTGCCTAGGAGTCAATTTGTGGTTTTACATAATCAAAGATGTCTGTATCTTTTTAAGCCTCTGGCATACTTGATTAGCAAACCCATTCCTTTCTTATAAGCTAAAAACAGCTATTAGGGATGCATAGGTGGCAATTCCTTGTGCCCTAAAACATTCAGAGCAGTCTTTGCATATTCATCAGCCACAACCACAAAGACTTTGCCTGATTAAAGAAGTTTCCTGTTTTCTACCATTTTGTTTTTCTAGTTGCATAAATGTGGAATGATTAAAATTCCCATGGTCCCACAGATATATTTCTTAGATGTTTTCCTGATAATTGCATTTGCTTTGAAGCTATCTGATCATCAGCATTCCTTCCCTTCTCTCACATTTCAGTTACATTTTGAATATGGACTGCGGTCTGTACTAAGAATCAGCATCATATTATTGTAAAAGAAGAAAGGAGAAGGTACAGCATAGGGCATAATCTAGCAGGGAAAAGACATTGACCCAGTATAGGAATTGTGATTTTCCAGGGGTCACATCACAAGTCCTGTTTGTTTACTTCCTTAGATAATATTGGGAGCACAGGCAGAAGGTGTCTCTGTGTTATGGAGCCAGGCTGAGACTTTTGATGGTAGGGATACATACATAGCCTTTTGATGATATATGAGAGAGCAAGACTTGGGCTTTCAGACAAGGAGTAAACAGATGGCAAGACAGGGTATAATCTTCTTCCCTCCTTCCCTATCCCTTCCTGACCTAAAACTCCAGCCGTCATATCCAGAGCCTGACTTGGAGTAGACAGCCATTCATTTCGTCAATAAACTATATTAAACAACAAGATCAATCAAGGACCAGTCAGGAGACCGAAACCACACCAGGTCTTTAAAAATTTAAATAGGAAATTTTTAATGTAAAGCAGCATCAACTAGTAAATGGTGACTAATCGCTAAAAGGCGTAAAAGAGGAAATACAAATGCAGAGAACAGCTACTACCCCTCAGGATGAGAAACAGTACCCAGGATGGAACTAGGAACTTGGTAGAGCATCTTCCCCTCCCTCCCAAGTGTAAGATTCAGGCCGTTGACTCAGTGGCCCACGAAGGGAGAAATTCATTAGGGTTCCAGCAGGCTAGGGCTCGGCTGGTGTCTTTCTTTGGTGTCAGTAAAATTTGCCGGAGTAAGTGCCACTGGGCCTCCCACATGGTACCAGAACTCAGGCCATAGGAGGGGGAAAGAGCATGCCAGAACCAGGAAAAGGATCTCCTGCCTTTCCCATGTCTTGCAGTGTTCCTCTAAAGCCATCTCTCAACAAAGCCTAACATTGACCAGCTGTCAGAGGGAAATGTTTATAGGGCCCAGCCTAAGTATCACAAAGCAGGACAAAAAGGGGATGGATCTGGAATTGAGAGGCAATGGGTTGGTAACTGACATGGCACTTTTGCTAGCTGCAGGAATATAAAGGTTAACAAGATAAATTAAGGTCCTGGTTCTCACTAACTCTACCATCTAAAGAAGAATATAGAGAAGTAAAAAGGCCATGGCCAAGGGCAGAGGTTAAGGGATAACACAAAATCCCTTTACCCACCAAAAGAGGAGAGAGAAGCAATTTTACAGTTATTATACACTTACTGTGTGCCAAGTGCTCTGCTAGGTGTCAAATATATATTATATATATATATATATATACACACACACACACACACACAGTTTATATATATATATATGTAAAATATATATATATACAGTTCCAAGAGAGGTTGGCATTATTTTACCAGTTTTATAAATGAAACAGTTGAACTGTTCTGTTTTTCCATTCTGCGGAAGACTTTTCCAATTTAAGGAGTGTCTTTGAACACGAGTTAAGGAGAAGTTTCACCTGAAATCTTTACCAGGTTAAAAAGTATTGCTAAGATTACTTGGTGGCCGGTTGAGAGCAAGAAAGGACACTGAGAAATGTAGACATGCTGAGGACTGGAGCCGAGCTGCAGGGAACCACAGCTGGCTGCAGGCAGACGTGGCCCCTTCTCGAGGGTGTCCAGGAGTCGTATGGACCTGGGCAGTCGGCCGTCTCTCCTGCTGCCTCCAGCAACCTACTTAGCTCTCTTATTTCTGCCTTGACTAATAATGCATTTAAACCACCTAAGCATGTTTCATCTTATTATATTTAGATAATTGACAGCAAATGTTTAAAAGTTATTTTTCTAACATGAATATGTGAATAATTGAAGAGGTCCCAAGAGACGGGGGAGGAATGGTGGCAGGGAGTGTGGTATTTATATTGTAACAAATCTAAGGTCGACTGTGCACATCACGGACCTTATGGTTTATCATAAGTATCTGAAAAAACACTGATGAGAACAATTTATAGATTATAAAGAAAACAAAACATTTAGAATAGCAAAATTTCTCAGGGTCACCTAATTTCTTTCAGGAGCTTAAGGGCCCTTATTTGTCAAAAAAATATTTGATGGTTGGTCAACATAAATGATATGTATTAAATGTTGACTTTCACGGGACTTAGGATATTGCTTAGCATAATTTATTTCTTAATAACTTGTGCAAATAAGGGCTATACCATGAATTGATTCAATCTCAGGTGAGAAATATAGAAACATGAGCCATAAAAGTTAATTCTCTGACCAGTAATGTTTAGCCTCTTTTTCTTCATCAAATTCTTGAACAATGGTCTCCAGAGAATGTCCATGAAGCCATCAAGGGGTAATAAGGAAGCAGTTGTTTGAGGATGTTATATGATCAGGATTCCAGGTAACTTTAATAAAACAGTAGAAAGTTCAGAAACGTAAAAATTAAAGTCATCTCAAGGACAGATGCGAAGTGATGCTTGCAAACATTTAGACTATGAACCACATAGAGGGGAAGAAGCAAAGATCATAGTGAACTGTGAGCGTACAGTGGACAAAGAGTACAGAGTGCTGCATCCACAAACTCGTGTGCCTGTGGGACTCGAGGACTCTGGGCTTTCGGAGCTTCCTGGAGCGACCTCAGTATGGAGGCCTATTAGTAACATAACAAAATTCTGTCTTCTCTTCTTCCTGGGCGCTATATTTTGCAGCTTCCTGTGCAGGTAGTTAGGTGTGACCACATGACTGAGCATAGCCCATGGAACATGCACAAAAGTGATGTGGGCCATTTCTGAGCCAAAGCTTCTGCTTCCATCCCTTCCTTCGTGTTCTGCTGCCTGGGTGACAGTGAAAAATCAGGCCCAAGAGGTTAGAAAAGAGCTACACATGGAAAATTTCTAGATCTGTTAATCACCACTTAAACAAAAGCTGCCCCCACACAAGAAATATCCACCTTTGTCTATTGTGTGACCAAGAAATAAACTTCTCTTGTATTGGAGTTATTATGTTGTTTTTGAGCATCATCACAGCTAGTATGGAAAATGGGTTCTACCTTAACAGAAATGAAAATACAGTATGTAATTAGCTTAGCAGTTGGGCAGTAAGTAGAAGAAACATAGATATTGCAGTCTAGGAGGGAGGAGACTAGTGTTATACAGCAACAGAACTTTTGGTAAAACTGTGAGTTGAACTTGGAAGGCAAAGCAAGTGCCTGTGGATCCTATAGCTCTAAGGAAAGTAGAGGAAATACCCAGGATGTTAGCATATGTTGGTTCTTACTGCTTGCAGAAAGGTATTACAGGAAAGGACTGTGTTCAGGCAGGAGTTGACCAGTTCACAAGCAGAAAGGAAAAGGAACTGGGGGTCTAAAAGGGCAGGAAAATCAGACCGGTTCTAGGTACTGAACATAAAAAAAAAAAAAGACTGAAAAAATTATTGAGCAGAGAAGCTCCCTTAAGGTTTCTCAAGTTCACAAAGTGACTTAGATTAAGGGAATTTATTTTCTACCTTTACACCCCAGCCCACTGTTTCAGATGCCCTCAAAGTGGCTTCCATCAAACTGGAGAGATGGGGTATTGAATGAGGCCCGGGAAGCAAATAATAATAATAATAAAACACCTGGGAAAGAACTTAGGGTGTGGTTACTTAATGAAACTTAATAGGAGAGAATAAACCAGAAGCCTCTCTAGTTTCTGAAACATGGCCCAACGTATCACAGACTGAACCAAAAAATAAAATAAAACTTTGCCAGAGAAAACCTTATACAACTATCAGACCCCCAAACTTGAAATAAATAGAAATAAAAAATAACAATACACCAAAAATTATAAATAACCGATATGGTATAACAAATATTTATATGAATTTACATTATATTAGATATAAGCAATCTAGAGATGATTTAAAGTATACTAGACAGTGTGTATAGATTGTATGCACATACTCTACCATTTTATATAAGAGACTTGAGCCACTGAGGATCTGGGCATCCAAGGGAGTCCTGGAACCAATCCCCTGCAGATACCTGGGGATGACTGCAGATTAAATTTAGAAAAGCTAGTGTAGACTGAGAACTTACAAACATACTCATTCCCTCAACGGATCTTAATTGAATACCCTCTGCTGGGCATTGCGTAAATCATACATTTTCTTGTGAAGATACAGACATGAAGAGAAAGTGGACCTTGAGACAGGGAGCGCAGAGATATTCATGAGGTCACCCAGGGCGAAAAAAAAAAAAAAAAAAAAGAATGTAATAGAACCTCTACAGATTTTGCCAGATGTATCCCTTACACATATCCAACAATCTAGCTAAACTGGGTTATTCTGTTTTCCAGATATGTCCTATATTTCCCAGTCTGTATACCTTGTTTATACATATGTAGAAACATATTCCACAAATGTTTATTTGTTAACAACTGCTATGTGCCAGGCACTGTTCTAGACTCTGAGAGCTACAGCAGTAAACACAACTGACAGTCCCTGATCTCATGAAATTTATATTCTAATGAAGGGAGATTGACCAAAAAAAAACCCAAATAAATTTAAAAAAATCACATATTAGACAGTCATAGTTGTAGGGGAAAAATAAAACAGGGAAGAAGGTTGAGGAGCATGGAGTATAATTTTAAATGGAATGGTCAGGGAAGACATCATTGAAAATACGTTATTTGAGCAAAGGTTTGAAGGAGGTGAGGGTGAGCTGTTACGCCCACACCTTTGGGAGTCACCACCCTTCCTTATCTACCTGGAAGAAGGGCCATTCTCAGACACTAGCTCATCAAAAAGCTTTTGCCAATTGTCACAACTAGATATGTTCTTTCTCTTTTTTGAGCCCTCAAAGAACTTTGTTATTTTCTTGCACAGTCTGTTCTCAGATTCTGGTTTGCTTACTGAAACACGTGTTCTCATTCGCTCCAGAGTTTTGAAGGACAAATCAATTTGATTAGGATAACCTAACATTAATAAATTATAGCTCCATTTACCTTAACCCCACACAACCTCCATCACCAGCCAACATATTTTGAAACTGATGATTGACATTTTCTTAACATCATTTCACCCTTTCTAACAAACCTGCTGTTTACACACCCCTTCTGTGTAGAAATTCTGCGTTTTGTGCTTCATATACAAAGGAGGTATTTTTTTAAAAGATGTAAGTTTTTTAACTTGAAGGACAAAAATTGTTAATGACACCCTTAGGCTTAACTTGAGTCAAGTGATTAAGATGGCGTAGAGACAGAGAGAAGGAGAGAAAGAGAGAGAGAGAGAGACATGCCTGTGGGAGGGTTTTGAGGCAAAAAGCAAAGCACAACCAAACAATTACAGAATTTCAGTTCCAGTTTGATCTGGAGTTAGCAAAGTGAAAAGCTTTAGAGATAACTTAGCACTTACAAGGAGAGTAGAAGGGAAAATCTGTTTTGCCTGGGTAACTTTTTCAGACTATCTCACCGATACGTTCTACCACAACCCCAGGTTCTCAGAAAGGAAAGCGTAGTAGATACTGACTACATATCTGAGTGTTCCTAATACTCTTCAAAGAATCCACAACTATTTATCTTGAATTTTTTAAAATAAAAGCCCTTGGGCAAGCTTTAAGGACTATCAGTTTCACTTAGTATCCATTTTAAATGTATAGATCATGTCTTCCTTTTAGTAACATTCTTCATTCCTCTCGGAAAACGTAATCCTGAAAGAAGTATAATAAGGTATAGAACTCTTTAAAGAATAAATGTGTTTGTAATTTAATAAGAAGTTAAATAAATTTCTAAATGCTTCACCTTGAAGAATTTACTTAAAAAATGGTTAAAATTAAAATAATTTGGGACAAATCCTGTATCCATCTCTACTTGGGAGGTACAAAGTACGTGTATGTAACTGAAAGCTGAAAGTGACCCTCTGTACTTAATTTGAAAACATTTCAAAAATGCAATTCTTGTACTATATAGGAGGATTATTCATAGAAACAGAATGATATTTGGAACAAAAAGCATTTTGTTTAAGGATATACAGGTAATGGACAAACCCCAGATGAAACCTGAAAAATAGGATCATGTATCTTTCCAGTATGGTCACTCAAAGATTAGTTTTCTGTCACAGTTTCTTGCTTGTAATGAGAAGACCATTGGCTTTTGGTGGTTATTTTCTTTTTAGACAGATATAGAAACCACCAGATTATAAAACTCTACTTACATAACAATTTTCTATCAAGGGGTTCCAGATTCTTTATAAAATGTTAGCTCATTTAATTCTCACAGCTCCCAAGCAGGTTAAGAAATGACAAGGATATTTATGATGGGCTTTGTCTCAGTTTCTGCTGGGGAACATGAGTCACAGTGACTATTGAAGCAAAAATGGAGCTATAATTTCCTGACATCCGGTTGAGGCACTATCCTGACCTCATTCCAACTCTCCAAGTTCAGCAGTTGTGTTCCAATTCTGGTTTTATTTCTGTTTCTCTAAGATCTGGCAGCAAACTGTCATAAATCATGCCTTCATGCGGTACTTGATGAGATGAGGGACAGGAAGGAAGCCTTTTAGTAGACATCAACTTTTGTTTCTATTTCAAGGGAAGTAAACATTTAGGGTGTTTAGGTCTCAGCACATCAGAGTTATTCTGCCAATGAGTAATTCCTTTTTGTCTTGACATATGTAGGGCTCAAATGGACTTATAAAAAGTTGGATTTATTTATTTTTAATAGGTAACAATGCATTGATAATGTTCAAAATTCAACACGTTCAAAGGATATACAATTAAAAAAAAACAAAAACACTCCCACACTCCGTCCCATTCCTTTCTTCTGGTCACCCAAGTCCTTCCACAGAGATAACCAGTGTTGCTAGTGTCTTAAAGAAATAGTCCACACAAATCCAAGAAGACAGACAGACATAAATATATATCTCTGCATAAATATATAAGGATCTATATAACATATATAACATGTAAATATATAAATTATATGTTATACATATCTGCACAAATACATATGAATCTATATCACACATATATAATATGTAAATACACAAATTATATCTTACATCCTTATATATTTATGTATATCTACCTATAGAGATATATATTTCTCTTCCTTCTTTTTTGGTAAATTATAGCAAACTATGCACACAGTTTTACTGCTTGCTTTCCTCACTTAAGATGTGTATGACAATCCATAACAAAACTTCAAAAGCTCCCTCATTCTTTTTTACAGCTGCGGGTTTTTCCATGGCATAGATAGAACAGAATTTCTTTAACTGGTCTTTCACGGATGATGTTAACATTGTTTCTAGTCTGTGCTATTACAAACAGTGTTGCAATAAAGAACCTGATGGAAAGTCATTCCATATATGTACAAAAACAAGTAGGATAAAGTCTCAGAAATTGAATTTCTGGACTGAAGAGGATATACACTTTGATTTGTAGATATTTTTCAAATTGTTCTCAATAGAGGTTTGCTCATTTCACATTCCCACCAGAAATGTCTGAGGATTCCTGTTTCTCTACACCCTTGCCAACATACTGTATGATCAAGCTATTTAACTAACAGGCAATATAGAACAAATAACGAGTTTTCCATAATAATTATTGAAGAAGGTATTTGATGCATCAAAGGATTCCTTATGTTTTCACACATCCACAAATTGAAAATAACTTGCATATATCTTAAAAAAAACAATTTTTAAAATTTAACCTATATATAAAAGTATTCAAAAGTATGGGTCATTTCCCATTAACTGTGACCATAGCTTTGCCAAAACAATTCTGTGTGGCAGATTTCTAAACTTCAGCCAGCTGACAAATTGTTTCAAGAAACACTTGATACCAAATGTTTCCAGTGCTATCAAAGACTCAATAATATATTGGAGCTTCTTAGACTGTGATTTGATCGCTGTCAGGAAAGTTTGGAAATAACATATCGAGTGATAAGCAGAAAACATTATTTTATATATTGTATTTAAAAATATATATCCATAGCAGGGTATAAGCATTTCAAAAATATGTGTGCATTGCTGTTTGTGATATTACAAGTTGAGCTAGAGAGTTCTGTGGAGTGAGAAATTAGTTTTTATGAGACGTTTAAACATATGTTGCATGTGCCTGCACAGCCAGTCTGCTACACATTATTTACACAGCATTTGTAAAGGTGTAATTGAGACATCTGATATTCCAAATGAGGACTCATACTCAACTATAAATTATGTCACAGATGTCTTGTAATAGTTCTCTCCATTTTCAGCAATTATAGGAAATGCTCAAGATTTTATTATATACACGCCTGTACGCATATGCCCCAGAGCCTTGCTGTTCTCCATAGAGAGTAGTGTTATGATGAAGTTTTAAAGTATTAGACCTTATTTAGTTACATAAAAAATTTGATTAATGCTATAATCTCAGCTTCTGCATTTATGAAAAAGGTTAGTAGTTATTTATGCCTTCTCTTGAGAATCTTTGTTCCTACAAAATGAGGTTCTTTGAGAAGAGCTATTTTGGTGGGGGGGGGGTTACATTAAACTGGAATGATTAAAATGTGTCTAAATTAGCATCAGTAGACATTCATATGGCATAAAAACTGCCTCTCACTTATGCTATTGTAACACCAGACACTATTTGACACCATTTGAATTGGCTCCTAAGAGAAAATTGTTCATTTTAAAATCAATTATTTTTAATTGATGAATAAAAATTATATATATCATATACATGATGTTTTGAAACATATATACATTGTGAAATAGTTCAAGCTAATTAACATATATTTACTTCACATGGTTATTTTTTGCAGTGAGAACACTTAACATCTACTCTCTTAGCAATTTTCAAGAACACAATACATTGTCATTAACTATAGTCACATTTTGTACAGTAAATCTCTTGAACTTATTTCTCCTAACTGAAATTTTGTATCCTTTGACCAACATCTCCCCAATCCCCCCTACCCCCCAGCCCCTGGTAACCACCATTCTACTCTCTGCTTTATGAATGCAACATTTTTAGATTACACCTGTAAATGAGATCATGTAGTATTTTTCTTTCTGTGCCTGGCTTACGTCACTTAACATAACATCCTCCAGGAAAATGGATCTTTGTTGCTCTTAAGAAAAGTGTCCTTAAAAGTCTGCCTTAGGCTGGGCACAGTGGCTCAGGCCTGTAATCCTAGCACTCTGGGAGGCCGAGGCGGATCCTTTGAGCTCAGGAGTTCGAGACCAGCCTGAGCAAGAGTGAGACCCCGTCTCTACTAAAAAAAAAATAGAAAGAAATTAGCTGAACAGCTAAAAATATATGTAGAAAAAATTAGTCGGGCATGGTGGCGCATGCCTGTAGTCCCAGCTACTCAGGAGGCTGAGGCAGAAGGGTCACTTGAGCCCAGGAGTTTGAGGTTGCTGTGAGCTAGGCCGATGCCACAAGCACTCTGGCCCAGGCAACAAAGCGAGACTCTGTCTCAAAAAAAAAATTAAATTAAATTAAAAAGTTTGCCTTATGCCTTTACTTATTCATGTCAGTTAGCTGGGGTTTGATAACTGTTGTTACCAAAATGTGGTTTCTGAAGGAATATATACTTTCTACCATCTTTCTGAAGTCAGTCAATTTGTTAAACCTAAGATTAAGAAATATTTTATTCTTGGCATACTACTACTTTATTTAAAAAATGACAATAAATTATAATTTTCCTCCAGCAGAATTTTGCAGAGGCACTTCCCTCTAGTCTAGCATTTCTCAACTATGAGAACTTCCAAAGTATCATTATGGTGTTCTCTGGATTGCAATTTGTTCTACATTGTGATGGCATCTATTGCTAGATGCTTCAAATAAAATAATAAAGTAAACATCGAAACATTCTCCACTTCAAATGGAACAGTTTAAGAGCTTTTAAGACCTTGCCAAATCAGACCTTGCTTTTACCAAGTTTCTGTAAACTTGATGCTTTAACTTCTGCCTTGCACGCACCTGCTGGACATACCTTATTCTGCACAACCAGATTAACAAGCCTAAGTCATCTTGCCTTGCCCTCCTGCCTCCCTAGTCACTCACCTCTCATCCCTGGGGTTGCTTTTCAAATACAAACCAGCTAACCCAGAGTCTATATCTGACTACCTCCCTCAGTGGGTTCTCACATTTTAGACCACATTATACCTGCCCTAGGTAAATCTCTTGAACTTATTTCTCCTAACTGAAATTTTGTATCCTAACTGAAATTTTGTCAGGAGACAGTTGCCATTGAAAGGTTTATTAGAAGTTTATTATATTCACAGATCTCAAGAGAGGGAGTACACATCTGGCCATGGTGGCAGGGAGGTCACATGGGGAATCACCAGGGTTGGTCACAAAGCAAAAGAGCTTTTAAGACCTTGCCAAATCAGCATTGGCTCATATTTGTTTTAATAGGTTTTATTTCAGGTATGGTGAGACCAACAGATCAGGAGACAGTTGCCATTGAAAGGTTCATTAAAAGTTTATTATATTCACAGATCTCAAGAGAGGGAGTACACATCTGGCCATGGTGGCAGGGAGGTCACATGGGGACCAGGGTTGGTCACAAAGCAAAAGAAGAAATGGTAGGTCAGCGGATAGGGGAGAGGCAGACACCTTTATTATAGTTTCTGCAAGAAGCAGCAGGTGAGGCAGGGTAAGCCATCTTAGGATTGGGGTTTGAATAACTTTATTATTAGTGGAGGGGTATAGGGGCTGTCCCTGGTCTTCTGGTACCTGGCCTCATGGTAGTTAGGGCAGGTATAATGTGGTCTAAAATGTGAGAACCCACTGAGGGAGGTAGTCAGATATAGACTCTGGGTTAGCTGGTTTGTATTTGAAAAGCAACCCCAGGGATGAGGGGTGAGTGACTAGGGAGGCAGGAGGGCAAGGCAAGATGACTTAGGCTTGTTAATCTGGTTGTGCAGAATAAGGTATGTCCAGCAGGTGCGTGCAAGGCAGAAGTTAAAGCATCAAGTTTACAGAAACTTGGTAAAAGCATCAAATATATAGAAACATGGTTGATGCAATAATGCAGTTACTTTTAACTAAGCACCACTAGCTCTTTGCTATGGCTATTTGACCTTTGTGGTATTTACCAACTACTCTTAGTATTTTTATGTATATGGGTATGTGTACTTGTATATGTAATACAAAAAATTACACTTTTACATATAATGAATCTTTATTCAAGGCCAGGAATCTTAAAATATACTAATGTTAAAACACCGTGTTAATACGGAATATTATAATGGTAATTCAGCAAATTCTCATCAAGAAATTTTTCACCAGATTCATAAATTATACAAACCTGATTTTTAAATAATATATAATACTTTAAGATGGACCTAGCACTTCAAGGAAAAGCATTTAAAAGAATTATTGTAATAATGTTTTCTGTTTTTGCTGTTCCTTTATTGATAATATAGTTTACCATATGCATGATACATTAAATGTAGGAAAGGGCTTACAAATGGTAGTCTGAAACCCCTCATAGTTCATTATCTAGAGAAAAATTTACTTATTTAGAAATAAAACTTATTTTTTAAAAAAGTCAAACTAGTTGTTTGTTTAAGTGCAAAATTCAAGAATCCCAAGCATCAAGACATGAAAGAAGTTTTTGTCTATTTTTGATGCTGTAACAGGAAGACAAATTTCCATCTACATTTTAATATGCATTTGGTCCTCAAATCAAGCTCAACACAATGTTATTTTAAAATGTGTGTCAACAAAGTATATTGCCCTTATATTAAGCAGCATTTATTACTCGTTAAATAGGAAAAGTCAAAGTTTTATTTTTCCATATTACCAAAGATTGAATTTTAAATTAATTTTATTATATATAATCTTTCATATTCTGACCTAGAATAAAATATTTAACCTGGAAAATACTACTTGAGTAATGCAGACCAGGTGATTTGAACCAACACTCCCATTTAAGACAACTAAATCTGCATTAAAAATAAACATTTTCTTAAAAACATCAAAAAAATCAAACAAGGTGGTGAGAAATTACTGGATGAAAGTCCAGGAGAAGGTGAAAATCCAGAGATGTAAATCCAAAGTTTGTAGCTACTGTTTCTCTGGAAGCATTTGGTGAACTAAAAATGATAGCTAAAATGTTAAATGGTCATTTTGTCAGCCTCACAAGGCTTGCCAAGGGTAGAGACTCCAGTAAGTAGCCTATGCTTTGGGTTGGGATACTAAAAGACCACACTCTAGGAGTAAGGGTGAACCAAAAACAAGTAGACCTACTTTAAACATCTCAGTGGTCCAGAAAAGTCTCACATCCTGAAACTGGGTTCAAGTGATCCCAGATAGCTAGTGGTCCCAGAAAGTAAACAAAAGCTTCTCTGAGAGATGCTACATTGTAGGTCTCAAATTATTTCTACAAATAACTTTAAAATATGATGCCCACACACAGTAAAAGGGAGCCAAATACATAAGGCAATGAAAGAGCAAGAATAGGAACCAGATCAAAGGAACGAAAACGGATCTACATGGCTCCAGATAGTGGAGCTACCAGACATAATATAGTATTTAAGCTTACTAATTTCCTAGAGATAAAAATTTAGGCTTTAAGAATGGCAACAAGAAACCAAAATTTATATAAATGATATTGCAGAATTGAAAATAAAAATAGAGAATATAGAACTGAATAAAATATAATAAGTGAAATTAAGAACTCAGTGGATAGGTTTAACAGCAGATTAGGCACAGCCAAAGAGAGAAATGGTAAAATGATGGACAAAAGAAAAAAATAAACCAAAGATAAAAATATAAAATGCAACATAAGAAATACAGAGGATACAATGAACAGGTTTAACATAATCGAAGTTTCACAAGAGAAGGAAAAAAGGGAAAAAGAAATTTTTGAAGAAGTAATGCATAGTCACAAATTATGTTCCCACAAGATATTTATTATATATTTATAACATTAACCAAATGATCAAGGTTAACGTTACTAAAATGGGATAAGTCAACATCATATACCCTTGAAATGATGCACTGAGAAGAACATCACTTTTGTAATATTTCTGCCAAAAAATGCTTAATTGGCATCTAATCCTGAGGAAAATACCAGACAAACCCAAATTCTTCAAAATATTTGGCCTATATTCTTCCACAGTATCGAGGTCATAAAAAGCAAAGACTAAGGCACTATTCCAAATTAAAAGAGATCAAGGAGAAGTGTCAGCTGAATGAAACTGTGACTCTGAATTGGATCCTGGATCAGATAAAGGACATTAGTGACATAATTTGCAAAATCTGAATAAGGTATATAGATTAGAGAATACTATTAAATCACTTCTATTCTTATTTTTATGATCGTATTATGGATATGTAAGAGAATATCCTTGATTTGGAAAAATACAGTCTAAAGTATTAGTGGGTAGTTGGGTATCATGAACTTAAAATTCCAAAGTAGGGTTAAAAAAAAATAAGAAATTACTACCCAAATACAGTGAAACTACAGAAAGCCAAAGCAAAACGTTTAAAGCAGGGAGGAGGCAATGGGAATGGAATGGGGAATGGAATCTGTTTTCAATCAGTGGAGCAAACAGATTAACAGCTAATTTCTTGGCAGAAGCAATGGAAGCCAGAAGTCAGTGGAATGATAGTTTCAATTGCAAAATAACATAATGTTAATAACTACAACATTAAATGTCAACCTTTAAGCATAGACTCAGTAAAATTATCTTTCAAGATTGGGGTGAAATAGATGTTCAGACAAAACTGGGAGAGTTTATCAGCAACAGACACTTATTACAGGAAATGTTAAAGAGTGTCCTTCAGGAAAAAGTAGAACATTCAATCCAGTGGAGAGAAAACAAAACAAAAAAAGTCAATCCTTCAAAATTGTAAGAATGCTGACAAAAAGTATCAAAGAATACATGATACAATTAGCACTTACTAGACAATCAAAACTACATGGAAAAAAAAAGTACCATAAAAATCAGGAGAATGATCTGTATGGAAGACAAAGGAAGGTCTACCTGGGAAGAAAAGCAAAGGGAAGCTTTCTAGTGAGGTTTGTTGACCTAGGTGTGGTTACGTGGATTTTCGCTTTGTAATAATACTTTATACACTTGTTTCGATGTGATTTTTTTTTATAGTAAAAATGTTTATAAAACTTGACAACTCTGTTTCAGCATCTCCTTATCACACACCATATAAAAATGATGAAATGGTTCCTTAGACTCCTGAAGGAGTTCACAAGGGTAGGTAGACTTTTCCTCCTTTTTTTTTTTTTTTTTTTTTTTTGAAACAGGGTCTCACCACTATGTTACTCAGACTGGTCTTGAACTCCTGGGCTCAAGTAACCCTCCCACCTCAGCCTCAAGGTTAGGTAGATTTGAGAGTCAAAAAAGGTTTAGAAATGATCTTACGCATCCTCCAGTAAAGACTTTGTCCCTCCAGGCAGCTGAGAGGTCCATAAGACCTGATTTTCTGTAAACAATAGCCCACATCCTTTGCTTTAATATTAAATGTCTGTCTATATTCGCCTCTCCTCCATGCCATAGCCTACAAGCTTTTGAAGCTCTCTTTCCAGGAGGTATATTGTTTGTTAGCAAGCGTATTACCTCATTCACACAAAGTCCTTTTGAAGAGAGGGTGCTATGCTGCCTAGAACTATTTGCTGACGTAGTTTTGACCAAATCCTTTTTCAAAAATAAATTGACTTACAGAAATTTTGAAATGGACTAAAAAGTATTTGAAACATGAAGTGACCACATTCCTAGCTGCCACACTGAAGGTTCTCTGTACAAGTCCCAGTAACTATGGCATCCCAACATCGATGTCTAGTGCAACCCTGGCTTCTAGCCTCTATCACTCATGACCTTGATAAACAAGTCACACCTTCAGGCTGAGCCAAAGTGAAAACTCAAAATGTAAGAAATATGTGACATTCTGACTCAGCAAACTGCTTTGACATTTGTTTGAGAATAGTTTTCTATTTCAAGGCATTTTGAGTTGCCCACTCATTGACTATTTCTCTTTTTTTAAACAGCCGTTTTTCAAGTATTGTTTAAGTAAGCCATGGAGGGGCTGTAGAATTCCCGATGTGATTTTAGTGTAGTAATTACAGATTACATTTATTTTCACCCTAGGGCAAATTTTTCCTCACCATACAAATTTCCTTCTCCTGTCTTATGTTTACTTCTCTCCCTCTCTATTTCCAGTGCCTTTCCTTACTTTAGTTTTAAGCCACTAAAATTTCTGGAATAGGAAAATTGGATCCTAAATAATAGTCTGGAAGCATTTCAACAATTCTTTTCATGAGGGTCCTGAAAGGCAAAGCTAATGGCAACCAAAGGGTAGGAGCTTTGTCTGTTCTCATCCGAATGATTTTATCTCAACTCGTGTTGGTTGGAAGGATTGGGGATACCACCCTTTTTCCTCCACTTGCTCCTAAGCATGCTGAGAAGTGCCCCACAGTCGAGCAGCTGTCAATAAGCCCTAAGCTGCTACTCAGAAGGGTACATCACTCATCTTAGAGGTAGGTGGGTGTATTGGAGGGAGGAGGTCTCTGTCCTTATACCAAAAGAGATTTTTCTTCCCCGGCTTTCCTGTCCTCAATTTTTGTTGTTTGTTGTTTTCTGGGTAAATGGAGGAGAGAGGACAATAAACCACCTTTTAAAAGAGGCTCTTTGCCCTTAGTCCCAAATACCTTGCAGGCAAAACTTTCTGATGCAATGATCCTTTATTTAGGTTTTGAAATTCAAGCACAGCATGACTTGTATTTTCTTCTAAATAAAAAAAGGGGTCAGCACACATTCTGCAAAGGACCAGAGAATAAATATTTTAGGTTTGAGGGCCATATGGTCTCTGTCTTAACCACGCAATTCTGACATTGCAGCCCCAAAGCAGCCATACACGATATTTAAATAAATGAGCATAGATGGTTCCTATAAAACTTTATTTATGGGTGCTGAAATAGTCTCCTTCTTTTGCTTTTCTTTCCCAACTGTTTAAAAATGCAAAAACCATTCTTAGCTTGTGACCATATAAAAACAGCTAGCAGTTCAGAGTTGATAAGTCAGTTCGCTGACCCCTGACTTAAAAGGTGAGGTCTTTCCACCCTAGAATGTTCAAAATTAAGAATTAATGAAAGTGATTTGACCCATATTATTTGTATTGGAGGGATTAAGTTTAGATGCAGGTTTTATAATCATTGGAACAATGTACGTGTTTGGTATTTATTGTGCCTGCAATGTTTAAGAGAATTTAACATGATAGAGAATCTGATGGATCAGTTGGGGGATTCCAATTTCAAATGTATGATTACAGACTTATGATTTTAAGTTGGAAGGGAATTTATACTTGTAAACAATAATGGAATGTTTAGAAGAACTTGAGAGTTTCTACATTTATAAGTTTAACTTTTGTTGTTCTGGCTGAGTGCGGTGGCTCATGCCTATAATCCTAGCACTCTGAGAGGCCGAGGTGAGAGGATCGCTTGAGCTCAGGAGTTCGAGACCAGCCTGAGCAAAAGCGAGACCCTGTCTCTACTAAAAATAGAAAAAATTAGCCAGGCCTGGTGGTATGCACCTGTAGTCCCAGCTACTTGGGAGGCTGAGGCAGGAGGATCACTTGAGCCCAGTAGTTTGAGGTTGCTGTGAGCTAGGCTGACGCCACAGCACTCTACTCAGTGCTATGGAGCAAGACTCTGTCTCAAAAAAAAATTATGTTGCTTAAACACATAGAAAGGTTTTGTTGCTTAGGTGGTAAGCTTGCCTGCTCAGGCATTTGAAGTAAAATTCATTGAATAAATTGTTAAGTGAAATGTAAAATGTTTAAGTGAATTGGATAAACTAAAGGCTGATTATTTAAGGATGTTTATCCTGTGCAACTTAAATTATTCAAACATTAATCAAAGAGCAATGGAAGGTAAAATTCTTATTTTAGGTACAGATTTACAAATGGAGTAAGATTTGTATGCTGAACTTAAAAGTTAATGAAAATGATGTTTGTAATTGTATAACATGTTTTTCATTATGTAAATGATGGTTTTAATTATTACTAAATTGATGTTTCTTAAAATGTGAGTAACTGGGACCAATCCTTTCTGTACAGAAGCTACACAGTGTTGTTATTCGTAATTTGAGAAATATCTTCTACATAGAAATGTAGAACAGAAAAGTAGCATCCATCTAAACCTGCCATCCCATCTAAACCTGCTTAAATCCCAAATCTTTTCTCAGCATATTTTAGAACTGAGGTCAGCAAACAACAGCCCAGGGCTAATTCTGGCCTGCCAACTGGTTTTGCAACCTTCAAAGTAAAAATGGTTGTTATATTTTTAAACAGTTTAAAAAATCGAAATGACAATAGTTTGTGAGAGATGAAAATTACATGCAATTCAAATTTCAGCCTCCGTAAATATTTGAAATATTTACTATTTGTCCCTTTCCAAAGAAAGTTTGCCAACCCCTGCTCTAAGGGACCAATTTTATCATCTCAAGTGAGTTTATGTACTGGGTGGACAATTCATGGCTGCAACATTATTCTTATCCCAGATGACCTGAGATTACTTATCAGCCACAGGTTTGAGGTCGGGGATATAGCCCCTGGGCTTCAAACGTCTGGGGTGGTTCTGCCTGGCACACAGGTACCCCTCCATCATATTATTTAAATGGCATTTGTTTCTCCTGGGATTAAGTTACTCTCTTAGGGAATTATTTTTATTGCTTGATTTAGGCAGCAGGTTACAGCTAATCTTTTGCTTTTCTTTTGCTCTCAAGAAATTTTAATATCTCATCTGAGGCAAAAGATAATACTGTTTCTTTGGAGCCTGAATACTTCTTTATACCTTTGTCGTCTTCAAAGAGGATTAGGAAAATGCCTCTTCTTCAAGCAATAGTTAGGAGTAGCCAATCTTCCCTGTTAGGAACCTCCAGAGTATGTGCTAGGCAAGTTTAAGAGCCCAGGTGAAGAGAATTACTGGAAAGCTAATGAAGCTTAAGATTTAGGATGCCTCCCTGGACAGTGGAATTGGGGATATATGCAGTTTGAGTTAAAAGGGGTTATATTTATATGACTCGAAGTCCCTTGGTCTATAATTGTACTACCTGTCTCACCCACTATGCCAACGCGGTGGCTTTGTGGCAGGGGGCACAGGAAACTTTGTAAAGTGATGCAAATACATCCTGTAGTGCCCAGTATCAGAAGCAATGTTAAAGAAACAAGGTTTGAAGTTTATGAAGCCAGAAGCCACTCTGTAGAAGGTTCTTCATATCCATATATATGTGCGTGTGTGTATATATGTATATATATATAAAATTGTAAGCAAAAGATTTGTTTCTGTCACCATCTAGTCAAAACGTACATTCTCTGCTGCCAGGAATATTCTTGACAGTGAAGCACAATTTTTGGTGGAAAAAATTGTGAAAGCACAATTATAAATGCTCTGTATATTTTAATGGTAATCATGTTAAATAAAATTTCAGTGTTTTTAGAGCATAAACCTGTAGCCCTCTATACGCAGCGAGTATATCCACATGAGAGGTCGTGTTTTATGCATCCCAATGTATCACATTGGGATATGCACCTAGCACATCTTGGCCTGATTAAATTTGGTGACTCCAGACAAAATGCTTTTTTGAATTGTGTATTGCCAAATTATAGTTGTATATATTTATGGGATATAAAGTGACGTTATGGTTTTTAATATAATGTGGAATGATTAAATCAAGCTAATTAACCTATCCATCACCTCAAATGTTTGACATTATGATGAGAACATTTGTGATTTACTATCTTAAGTGATATTGAAATATGCAATACTCAATTATTGGCTGTATTTACTATTTTGTACAATAGATCTCAAAAAAAATCAAATTTACTTCTACTATCTAACTGAGGCTTTATATCCTTTGATTATCATCTCCGATTCTCCCCACCTCCCCGCAGTCTCTGGAAACCACCATTCTACTCTCTGCTTCTATGTGCTCAATAGTTTTAGATTCCAAATATAAGTGAGAACACATGTTATTTCTTTTTCTATGTTTGGCTTATTTCATTTAGCATAAAGTTCTCCAATCCCATACATATTGTCACAAATAACAGAATTTCTTTCTTTTTTAATGCAGGAGAGTATTACATTGTGTATATATACTACATTTTCTTTATCCATTCCTCTGCTGATATACACTCAGGTTGATTCTATGACTTGGATATTGTGAATAGTGTTGCAATAAACATCAGAGTGCAGACATCTCTTTGACAAACAGATTTCAAGTCTTTTCAGTAAAAACCCAAAAGTGGGATTGCTGTATCATATGGTAGTTCTATTTTTAGTTTTTTGAGGAACCTCCATATAGTTTTCCATAACGGCTGTACTAATTTACATTCCCCCCAAAAGCATGCAAGGGTCCCCATTTCTCCACATCCTCCCGACACTTGTTGTCTTTCATTTTTTTATGACAGCCATTCTACTAGGTGATATCTCATTGTGGTTTTAATTTGCATTTCCTTAAGAATTCTAGAAGAAAATGTTTGTAAAACTCTTATAGACATCAGCCTAGGGAAAGAATTTATGAAGAAGACCCAAAGGCAATCACAGCAACAACAAAAATAAATAAATGAGACCTGATCAAATTAAAAAGCTTCTGCACAGCCAAGGAAACTATCATGAGAACAAATAGACAACCTACAGAATGGGAGAAATTATTTGCACACTACATTTCCAATAAAGGGCTGATAACTAGACTCTATATAGAACCCAGGAAAATCAACAAGAAAAAAATCAAACAACCCCATCAAAAAGTGGGCAAAAAACATGAACAGAAACTTTTCAAAAGAAGACAGACTAATGGCCAACAAACATATGAAAAAATGCTCAACATCTCTAATCATCAGAGAAATTCAAATCAAAACCACAAGGAGATATCACTTAACTCCAGTGAGAATGGCTTTTATCAAAAAGTCCCAAAAGCACAAATGTTGGGGTGGATGCAGAGAAGTAGGAACACTCATACACTGCTGGTGGGAATGCAAACTAGTACAACCTCTATGGAAAGTAATATGGAGATATCCCAAAAAGCTAAAAGTAGAACTACCATTTGATCCAGCAATCCCATTACTGGGCATCTACCCAAAGGAAAAAAAGACATTCTATAAAAAAGACATCTGCACTTGAATATTTATAGCAGCACAATTCACAATTGCAAAGATGTGAAAACAACCCAAGTGCCCATCAATACATGAGTGGATTAATAAAATGTGGTATATACGTATACCATAGAGTTCTACTCAGCCACAAAAAACAATGGTGATCTAGCACCTCTTGTATTATCCTAGATGGAGCTAGAGCCCATTCTACTAAGTGAAGTATCACAAGAATGGAAAAACAAGCACCATATGTACTCACCACCAAATTGGTACTAATTGATCAACACTTACGTGCACATATAGTGTAACATTCATCAGGTGTCAGGCAGGTGGGAGGGTGAGGAGGGGATGAGTATATTCACACCTAATGTGTAGGGTGCACACTGTCTAGGGGCATGGGCACACTGGTAGCTCTGACTCAGGCAGAGCAAAGGCAACATATGTAACCTAAACATTGTACCCCCATAATATTCTGAAATTTAAAAAATAATAATTTGAATTTCCTTAATGATTAATGATGTTGAGCATTTTTTTCTTTTATCTGTTAGCCATTCATATGTCTTGTTTTGAGAAACATCTATTAAGGTATTTTGCCCATTTTTAAATAAAATTATTTTCTTTCTATAGGGTTATTTGAGTTCTTCGGATATTTTGGATATTAATCCCTCATCAGATGTATGACTTGAAAATATTTTCCCTTAATCCATAGTTTATCTCTTTACTCTATTAATTGTAGAAGCTTTTTATTTTGATGTAATCCCATTTGTCTATTTTTGCTTTTGTTGCTTCCACTTTTGGGATCAAATCTAAAAAAATAATTGCCAAAATAAAAGCAATATCATGTAGCTTTTCTTCTATTTTCTTCTAGTGGTTTTACAATTTCAGGTTCTATGTTTAAATCTTTAATCCATTTTCAGTTGATTTTCATCTATGGTGTGAGGTATGGGTCCAATTTCATTCTTTTGCACCTGGATATACAGTTTTTCCAACATTATTTATTGAAGAGACTGTCCTTTCTCATTGTATGTTACTGGCACCTTTGTTGAAAATCAATTGCCCATAGATGCATGGGTTCATTTCTATGCTTTCTATTCTGTTCCATTGGTCAATGTGTCTATTTTTATGCCAGTACCATGCTCTTTTCATTACTTTCACTTTTTTTGTAGTATAGTTTGAAATAAGGCAGTACGATGCCTCCAGCTTTGTTCTTTTTGCTCATGATTGCGTGGGCTATTTGGAGATTTTTTTGTGGTTCCATATGAACTTTAGAATTGTTCCTTCTATAACTATGAAAAATGGCATTGAGATTTTGATAGGAATCGCATTAAATCTGTAGATCACCTTGGATAGTATGGATATTTTAACAATATTAATTCTTCCAATCCATAAACACACATTATCTTTACATTTATTTGTGTGTTGTTCAATTTCTTTCATTAATGTTTTATAGTTTTTGGGGTACAGGTCTTTCACCTTCATGGTTAAATTTATTAATATTTCTGAGTATTTCTCCTTTTTTGTAGCTACTATACATGAGATTATTCTATTGATTTCTTTTTCAGAAAGTTTGTTGTTAGTATAGAGAAATGCTACTACTTTGTGTGTGTTGATTTTGTATCCTACAACTTTAGTGAATTTGTTTTTCAGTTCTAACAGGGTTTTGGTATAGCCTGTAGGGTTTTCTATGTATAAGATCATGTCATCAGCAAACAGTGATTGCTTCACTTCTTCCTTTCCTATTTGAATACCTTCTGTTTCTTTCTCTTGCCTTATTGTTCCGGCAAGGACTTTCAATACTATGTTAAACAGGAGTAATGAGAACGAGCATCCTTGCATGGTTCAGGATCTTAGAGGAAAGGTTTCCAATTTTTCACTATCGAGTATAATGTTAGCTGTGGGTTTTTACTGTGTTGAAGTACATTTCTTTCATACCTAATTTGTTGAGTGTTTTTTATCATGAAAGATGTTGAATTTTGTCAAATGCTTTTTGTTGCATATAATGAGATGAGCGTATGATTTTTCTCCCTTAGTTATGTTAATGTGGTGTCTCATGTTTATTGATTTGTGAATGTTGAACCATCCTTGGACCCCAGGGATAAAGATAAATCCTACTTTTTCACAGTGAATAATCCTTCTGAAGCATTTTGAGTTTGCTAGTATTTTGTTGAAGATTTCTACATCTATGTTCATCAAAGATATTGGTCTGTAGTTTTCTTTCCTTGCGATGTCCTTGTCTGGCTTTTGTATCATGGTAATGCTGGCCTTATAAAAAGTTTGAAAGTATTTCCTCCTTCAATTTTTTGGAAAAGTTTGTGGGGAATTATTAGTATTAGTTTTTCTTGAAATGTTTGGTAGAATTCAGTCAAGAAGCCATCAGGTCCCAGGTTTTTCTTTAATGAGTGTCTTAGTCCATTTTATGTTGCTATAAAAGAATATCTGAGACTGGGGAATTTGTAAAGAAGAGAGATTGATTTAGCTCATGATTATATAGACTGAGAAATTCAAGGGCATGCCCAGGCTTCTGGAGAGGGCTTTTGTGCTGCATCACAACATGGTGGAGAAGGTCAAAGGAGAAGCAGACACATGAGAAAGGCAGGAAACCTGAGGGGCGTCTTGTCTTTATAACAACCCACTCTCATAGGAACCAATCCATTCCCCTGAGAACTAATCCAGTCTCACAAGAGCGAGAACTCACTTACTACCACAGAACATGCCAAGCCATTCATGATGAATTTGCCCCCATAACCTAAACATCTGCCACTAGGCCCCACCTCCCAACACCACCACGTTGGGTATCAGATTTCAACATGAGTTTTGTTGGGGACAAACCAACCATATCTAAACCATAGCAATGGGAGATTTTTTATTGCTGATTCACTATCCTGACTGCATGTTGATCTGTTCAGATTTTCTGTTTCTTCATGATTCAGTCTTAGTAGGGTGTGTGTGTGTCTAGGAATTTATCCATTTCTTATAGATAATTGAATTTTTAGCATATAATTGCTCATAGTAGTCTCTTATGATTCTTTGTATTTCTGTAGTGTCAATTGTAATGTCTCTACTTCCACTGCTGATTTTATTTGAGTCTTTTCTCTTTTTTCTTGGTCAGTCTAACTAAAGGTTTGTTGATTTTGTTTTTTCAAAACCCAGCTTTAACTTAATTGATCTTTTCTGTTGTTTTTCTAGTCTCCATTTCATTTATTTCTGCTCTGATCTTTATTATTTCTTTCCTTCTGCTAGCATTGGGCTTAGTTTGTTGTTCTTTTACTATTTCCTTAAGGTGTAATATTAGGTTATTTATTTGCAATCTTTCTTCTTTTTTGATGTAGACATCTATTGTTATAAATTTTTTTCTTAGTACTGCTTTTACTGCATCCTCCTACAAGTTTTGATATGTTGTATTTACATTTTCATTTGTCTCAGGATAATTTTAATTTTCCTTTTAATTTCTTCATTAGCCTTGATTGTTTAGTAGCACATTATTTAATTTTCACGTATTTCTGAATTTTCTGAAATTCCTCCTGTTATTAATTTCCAGTTTCACACCATTGTGGTTGGAAAAAAATATTTGATATTATCTCAGTCTTCTTGAATTTGCTAAGACTTGTCTTGTGGCCTAACGTATGATCTATGGTGGAGAATGTACCATGTGCTCTTGAAAAAGAATGTGTATTCTGTTGTTGTTTTTGGATGGAATATTCTGTACATGTCTGTTAAGTCCATTTGGTCTAAAGAGTTGTTCAGGTGCAGCATTTCTGTATTAATTTTCTGTCTGGATGATCTGTCCAATACTGAAAGTGACATATTGAATTTCCCTACTATTATTGTATTGCAATCTATTTCTCCCATTTTCTCCCTTCGGACCCTTTAATATTTGCTTTATATATTTAGGTGCTCCACCATCGTGTGCACATATATTTATAATTATTATGTCTACTTGATGAATTGACCCCTCTGTCATTATAGAATGTCCTGCTTTTTCACTTTTTATAGTTTTTTTTTTTTCTTTTTGAGACAGGGTTTCACTCTGTCACCCAAGCTAGAGTGAAGTGGTGTCATCATAGCTCACTGCAACCTCAACCTGCAAGACTCAAGGGATGAGGCTCAGCCTCCTCAGTAGCTGGGAGTTTAGGCATGTGCCACTATTCCCAGCTAATTTTTCTATTTTTTGTAGAGACAGGATCTTGCTGTGTTGCCCAAGCTTGTCTCAACCTCCTGGCCTCAAGCAACTCTCCTGCCTCAGCCCGACAAAGTGCTTGGCATGAGCCACCATGCCCAGCTCTTTTTATAGTTTTTGACTTAAGGTCTGTTTTGTCTGGCATATTGCTACCCCTGCTTTCTTTTGGTTTCCTTTTGTGTGGAATATTTTTTTCCATCCCCTCACTTTCAGTCCATGTGTGTCCTTAAAAGTGAAGTGAGTCTCTCGTAGGCAGCATATAATTGGGTCTTGTTTATTTTATTCATTCATTCACTCTGTGTCTTTTGACTGTAGAATTTAATCCATGTACATTCAAGGTAATTATTGCTGGGTAAGAACTTACTAATACCATTTTGTTAATTGTTTTCTGGTTGTGTTGATAATACTTCGTTTTTTTTCATCCTCTCTTACTGTTTTCCTTTATGGCTTGATGATTTTTATGGTGAAATGTTTTGAATCTATTCTAATTGTGTTTTGTGCATCTCTTTTAGATTTTTTTGCTTTTCAGCTACCATGAGGCTACATAGAACATATTATAACAGTCTATTTCAAGCTGATAACATCTTAACTTTTATTGCATACAACAATTCTACACTTTTACTCCCCCCCACACACATATTTTATGCTTTTGATGTTTAAATTTGCATCACTTTTAATATATATATTCCTTGGCCATTTATTTTACATACAGTTAATAAATTGATTAATAAGTTTAATGGTAAACAAGTTTTTATAATTTTGTTCTTTAACCTTAATGCTAGAGATAAAATTACACACCACTATTACAGTTCTAGAGCATTATGATTATTGCTCTCTATTACTTATACCATTAGGTTTTGTGCTTTTATAAATTTTATTATATTATTTAGCAACCTTTTGTTTCAATTTAAAGAACTCCCTTTAGCAATTCCTGTAAGGCAGTTATAGTGCTGATGAAATCCCTTAGCCTTTGTTTGGGAAAGTTTTTATTTCTTCCTCATTTCCGAAATAGAACTTTGCTGGATAAAGTATTTTCTTCATCCAGCAAGAACTCATGACTTTATTAATAATAAAAACAGTACAAATGCAAACTAAGCTGCAGTTACTCTTTTGAAACACCAAAAATGTCCTCATTTTCAGATGGTTACATTATTAATTCCATAGTAACTTTTATAATATCATTAGTGTTGTTTTTCAGGGCTTGGACTGCCTTTGTTCTGGACACATTTGCTTGTGACATGACCAACTCTATGTCCTTAACTTTCATGCCTGTTTCATCAACCTCTTTCTCTCCACTCTTCTCTTGTACACTTAGAGTCTCTGTGTTTTCTTGAACGTTTGAGACAGATTCGCCTTGAACTTTGAAATTCACAGCAGCTGCTAACTGTGCTTACTGAAATAAATCCTCAGTCTTGGCTTCTGCAAAAACCGTGTAAGTATCTGAAGCTGAGCTCTTGTAGATATCTGTTTTTTTGATGAGAAAGAGGATATTCTTAGATTTCTGGATAGTGACTCTGCCCAGACTATAACCCCCATAATCTGCCAAAGATCCAGTTTGGATATAGCCTTTGGTGCCTTCTTTTCACTGTGACTGGTTACCTTGACTGATGGGTTCTTCATCAATTTCAGCTGCTGCTGACAATTGAGCTTGTTGTGTGGTTGCCTGTGTGAAATCTTGTTCCTCAAGCTCTAGTACTAGTTAGTTCGTCACTGTCAGATTCTGTTCCATATCCTGCCTCAACCTGGGACTGTGGCTACTCCTGCTCTGTAGCAGGGACAGTTTCTATGGCTTCATTGGACATTTTGTGCAGGGAACATGGAACCAAGATGGCAGCAGAAAGAAATGGATAAAGTATTCTTGGTTGGCAGGTTTTTTTTTTTAATTTAGTACTTTGAATATATCATCCTACTCTCTCCTGGTCTGCAGGGGCTTCTGCTGAGAAGTCCACTAATAGTCATACTGGGACTCCTCTATATGTGATGTATTTCTTTCTTTTAATTTTTTTTTATTTTTTCTTTTTCCTATTTTCAGTTTTTCAACATGGTTTGATATATGTGATGTATTTCTTATCTCTTGCTGTTCTCAGAACTTCGTCTTTGATTTTTGATAATTTGATTATTATATGTCTTGGTGAACTCTTCTTTGGGTTCAATTTAATAGGTGACCTCTGTGTTTCCTGTACCTGGACGCTGGCTTCTTTCCTCAGATTAGGGAAGATTTTTTTCCATTATTTTTAAATTCCTTCTGGCCCTTTTTCTCTTTCTTCTCCTTCTTGTATGCCTGTTATACA
>RJWJ010000825.1:115663-172799 GCA_004363605.1 Indri indri
TTTTTTTTTTTTTTTTTTTTTTTTTTTTTTTTTTTTTTTTTTTTTTTTTGCAGTTCAGTCACTCTATTGCTCTCTGAGATTTCTTTTTTTATGTGTTGTCTTTTCTATTGTTGAATCAAACTTCTGTTGTTATTTATGTATTATTTTTCAAATTTCATTTAATTTTTTAATCTACATATTCTTGAAGGTCACTGAACTTTTTTAAGTGGGTTATTCTGAATTCTTTTTCTGAAGATTCTTTTTCTGTAGATTTTATACATCTACCTTTCTTTATGCTCTATTGCTGGAGCATTTTTAGTTTTTATTGGGGGGATGTGTCACAATTTCCTGAGTTTTTGTAATTCTTATTTCCTTGTGTCGGTATTTACACATTTGTTGCAATAGCTATTTTTCTGGCTTTTACAGAAGTTCCTTGGCAAGGATAGACCTTCACCAGTTAGTCTGGCCTATGGTTCTAGATGGACTAGCTGGTAATGACCCTGGGCAGACAGAACTTGCTTTCAGGTTCTCTAAAAGGCTGAGCTGTGGCCTTTGCTCTGAATTCAGGTAGAGCAGCTAGGTAGGCTCTTCTATCCAGCAAGATTCCTGGTTGAGCTCTGCTGTTATGCTGAGCTGTTGTATGGGCACCGCAATTGCCTCTCATCCAGCTGGGCCACAGAGTGTATTTCCTGGCCAGAAGGTACTGTTTTTTTGAGTTCGGCAGTTGGACAGAATTACAGGAGAGCCCCCGAGGTTAAGTGGATCAGGATGGATGGACCAACCACTATGTCAGTAGAAGTACATGATTGAGATTTGCCTTTCTCCCTTGGGTGGGGCCCTGGGGTAGGACCTGAGGCTGGGTCTGAAGTCTGCCTGTCTAGGGATTCAAGCCAGGTAGCTTTTCCTACCTCTTCTGGGAGTGACAAATGCAGCTTTGCCGGTGAGTTATACTGTTAGCTAGTACCTCTGATCAAGTACTGCTGCTGGCAGGTACACTGAGCTTTCGCTAAAATCTGTGTATTGGGCTCTGTGGGCTCTGCCTCCTTGCTTTGTTTCTACCTGACTCCACATAATCTAGCTGCACAGTTTCCCCCCCTATTGCCCATATTCCCTGTGAGGTAAGAACAGAGTCGGCTTCCTGGGAAGCATCTCAGAATGATAGGGAAGCTGGCTATCCACTTCCCTGGTTCTCTTTTCCCACTGAAGAAACCATGATCCCTGGGAAATCCTCTCCGTAAGATGTGCTGACTTGAGGGAAGGGGAGGGGCAACACATTCAAACACATTCCCCTTTCAGTGCAGATTTTTATTCAGTTCTGTGAAACATGCAGGTGATTCAGACTTATTCCTGCATTTGGGGAATAAAGTGTTTTTGTCTGGGGATAGTTCTAGCTGATACTTTTTGTGGGAGAGAGTGAAAACTGGGACCTCCTATTCTGCCATCCTGCTGACATCCAGGCAAAATGCTTTGTACCACTGCCACTAACTCAGTTAAATGTCCTGAAGAAAACAGCAAAACTCCTATATGTATTCATTGATAAGTCAATAATTGCCATATAAGAGTAATTTGATTACACAATTATGTAGCTCAATACAAAGTAGCAGCAGCTTTTAAATGCATATGATTACTTTTGTGCCTGTGTTAATTTCATATTTTTTTAAGAGGACATCCCAAAATTGTATGAACTTGAGGTCTCACAAGACCTGAATCTGTTCTGAGCAGGCCCATGCATCTGATACCCCATATGAGAGAGGAGTTGCACAGGTTTGTCCACTCTCTTCACCCTATTGTCTAAGTAATAAATAATCACATACGTTTATGAAGAAAGAGGTAAGTGGGTAGAGGCTCTATCATTACTGTGATCCTCCTGCTCTTTACATGTCTGCTCCTCTTTCAATCTGTCCAGGTGCCATCTGATAAATTTTTTCCATTTTTAAAGTTCAAATTGCTAGTGTAGGGTGCGTAACTCAACTTTGCATGCCAGGGCATAGTACAGGTTATTAAGTAGCCTGTGGAGTTGCCGCCCTGCTCCTCCAATAATGACCATTCTTATGTAAAGTACAACTTTGTGCCTCCCCAGCATTCCTGGGCATCTCATTTGAATATCTCTAGTACATGAATATAAAAGAGGATTAACAGGCAGCATGAAGCATCCTTCTAAGGTTAGATATCATGCAGTGGAACCAATCTACACATTCCCTATATTTCTCCAGCAGCTCCCACTCTCTGGGCATAGGGATGGAGAAGGTGAATTGGAGTATGGATCTAGGATTGGGCTTTGGTGGTGAGGGTGCAACAGCATACAGTTAGACCATGAAACTATTGCAAATGTTATCCGCCACAGTATCCAATTTGGGTATAGAAAGAACTAAAGCTAAGAGGAAACGAAGTCTAGAGAAAGCAGAGGTATCTAGTGACTAAATAATTAAATGGTATTAAAAATCAGAAAGGTGAAAGCATGGACAGGAACTTATGGTCCGAGAGTAAGAAATTGGAATTTAAGATTTCAGAGGTGACACAAGGCACCTCTGAAAAGCGGATGGCTGAAGTGGAATGGAGATTCATTGCATGGAGTTCAGAAGACAGAAACTGAGGTTTCAGATCCGAACATTGGTAGCTTCTAGGGTATCTCCTGCAGGTGAGGAAGTGCCCTATTCGAGTACATGACAGAAAGTGACTGCGAAGTCAGAACAGGATGGCAATGAATTAGGACAGGTAGTTGTATATCCAAACAGCATTATCTTTGGAGGAAGACGCCCTGCTGAAGGAAAACTAAAGAGTAATAGTACTGAAGCAACAGTGGGGAGAGAGGAGAATGCCAAATAAGAGAACACTGGAGGATTGGCTTTTATCTCCCTAAGATTTGAGCTATTTATCCAGAGGTGAGGATTTGCTCTTGCCTTGGCAGCCTCTTCAAAAACCATCTGGATATCTGGCAAAGAAATGAAAATCATGAATCAGCTATAACCATTTAGGAGTGAAATTCTCTCTGAAAATTTAATTTGGTCTTGGCAACGGCAAAGGAAGGGTTCACTTGTCATGGTGACCCTTGTTATCCAAGTATGTGCAGGAGGCATTCTCCAAAGTGGCACGCAAAGAGCCTGGTATTTTCTAAAAACCCTGTCAGGACGAGGACATCTTGGAGATAGAGCTCATCTCCCTAAGAGTCAGGTGCCTGAGACAAACCTGCATTACAAATCAGGCTACATTTTCAGAGTAGGCCCCAGATAATTGTTCAATACCAACTAATGATTTATTCATTCTGTTTTCTCTTGGAAAAAACTAAACTACTTGGCAAGTGACCACCATTGACTATGAAGTCCTAAAGGTCTTTGTCAAAGTCGTTTATCCTTTTAGAACCAAAAAATGGGGCATTTTTGTGATGGTGACTTTGGCTGCCTATCCATTAGCTGCTCCATTTCTGCAGTGGTTCGTGCTAGTCACACACCTCATGCAGGGCAAGGTGCTTCCTTTGATCTATCATGTCAGCACTGAGAGAGGTCCTTAGCCTAACAGAGGTCTGACTAAAAGAACAGACTTCAAAGTGAGTGTCATTTTTAGAAATAATCACACTCTACCAGATCTGTATGGGGTTTTTTAATCACATGCTGCTGACAGAACATTCCTTGTCATTTTTGTTTTTCTGTGTCCCATTATCCTTCTCGTCTTCCCGCTTTGAAGTGTTTACACACAGTCTTAATTTCTACATCTGGGTTTCGAGGGGGGTTCTGCAGGGCTTTACAACATGCCTAACAACAGAGTAAGATCCTCAAAAACAAAAAGCAAAACAAAACAAAACAAAAACAGAAAACAAATACAAAAACCATCCTGGCACAGTCCCAGCTCTTTCTCTCTAATTGCCTCCCACCTGCTCCCCATTATCCGATATATTTCTTTTGGGGTCATGCTGATTTAGATATCCATCTCTAGCTTTAGTTCAGACAGCGTAACTGATCCGACCACATGTTACACACTAAATGATTTAGGAGACCACACTGCGGTCTCAATTCCTCTCTCAGTAAATGTGTTTTGACATTGAGTCAAGTAATCCTTATGAAAATTCCTTTCATAAGAATTATTTGTCATAAAGACAGTGTTACCCTTTGTTGTTTGCAGCTGATTGTTCTGATCATTGTTTAATTAGGATGGGCATATTGTCACATTGTGGATAATTTTACATAAAAAAATCAGAGAATTGGAAATTTTAATCTCTAATTAAATACATTGACATATTTAATGTATAAAATGAGCTGAATTAAGCCTTTTTAAATTAGAAAACTCACTTTATGCAGGATAGTGATTGGAAACAGACATTTATCTTTTCTAATGGACAGTGATAGGTATAATTTTACTGATATGATGGTTACAAGAACATTCTGTGCCTTTGATTCAGCTTTCTGCTGCTCTATGACCTTGAGAACTCATTCATGGAAGAGAAGAATTCAGTTTTATAAAAGGATATATTCTTGAGGCACAAGTAGGAGGCCTGAATTCAATAAGCTAACACCTTAGATACAATCCTCTATCTTCAAAACATTAATAAATAAATAAATAAATAAAGGAATAGCTTTAATTACCACTGCTCAGCTTTGTCCCAGAGGAAGAAATAGAAGCACAGGCTGCCAAAACAAAACAAACAAACAAACAAAAAGCTTTGAGAGAGACACAGGCAGAGACTAGAGAGAAAACTCTGGGTTTGACCACTACAGACCTCTCTGGGAGATGGCAAGCTGTACTCCTAGAGCCAGGGAACTAGAGGCAGCACAAAAGCATGGTACTTGCTGTTTCCTATTCATATATTTTGTCTTGCCAACAAGGTGGTAAACTCTTCTGGGGCAGTTATGTCATTCTTGCAATGGTAAGCACCTACTACGTGGCAACTGCCCTTCTAAGCACTGGAAATACAGCCATGAACAATTTATGCAAAGTCCCTGCCCTCGGACCTCCTAACTTCCATTCAGTAGAATTATATTCAAACCAATGAAAAGCACTATAAAATGTTCTTCTTCACTGAAAGCATTGGAGAGATGACTTACCAATGAGCTGCCCACACCCGAAGTATGGAAGAGCCTTCCAGTCAAAGGTGACTGCTTCAGTCATGGGAGTGAGGGAGGGCGGACAAATCATTCTGGTTATGCCTCAGGGAATGTGGTAGAAACCAGTAAAATTAGCATCAAGGACAGCCTTGAGGGACATGGGCTACAAATGCATATTTGCAGCAGGGGAGGGAAAGCATGGAAAAGGAAGTTGGGAGGAAGAGGCCTTACCAGGGGAGAAGAGTGAGATTTTGAGGCTACAAGCCTCTGATCTTTGTGTACCAGCTCAGTCATTCCTGAGACCCACAGGCTACTTTATGTATTGGTAGTCCACTAGAGCTGCTATAAAAAAAAAAAAATACCAAAAAGTGGGTGGCTTAAACAATAAACATTTATTTCTCACAGTTCTGGATGCTGGGTAGTCCAAGGTCAAGGTGCCAGTAGATTCAGCATCTGGAGAGGGCTTTTTCCTGATTCATGGGTGGCATCTTCTTGCTGTGTCCTCATGTGGTGGAAGTTACATGAGAGCTCTCTGGGGCTTCTTTAATAAGAGCATTAAGCCTCCCAAAAGCCCCACCTGCTAATACCATCGCATTGAGGGTTAGGATTTCGACATATGAATTTTGGGGGAAGGAGGACACAAATGTTCAGTCTAATGTACCAACTGTATGTAGAAGTACAGAACAAGTGCAGAATGAGGACTGCATTAGTAACAGCATCCATCCGAGAACAGCCCCTGGGAAGTCTTCAAGCTCTCAGCCACCAACACTTGCTGTGCGTTTGCGTCAGACATTCTCTCAGGGCTGGAAAAGGCACAACTCTGGACCAAAACCTGGAAAAAACCCAGGGCTTTGAGTGCCTGAGTGGAATGTGAAGAAGGGGAGGGACAGAGACATGAAGAAGAAACAATAAAGAGGAAGGAAGACAAAATAAGCCAAAAAGTGCACATCTGTGTATTTGATTTGACTTTGGAAGAGCCTAGGTGGGGAGAACTGGACTTAAAGCTTTACGTCCAATTTTCCTCATTGGTATTGACACTGCTCTTCTCTCTGCTAGAGACTACATCTCAGAGAAGTCTTTAACCTCCTAGGGATCATCCTGAGCTTTGATTTTCTACTTCAAACCTGTAGAATTTACCTTAACAAACTCATCTCCCCGTCCTTCCATTCCAACAGCCATTGCTCTACTCTCATCGGGACAGTCGCTAATGATGTCCTAGCTGCTCAGCCTTCTTTCGGGGTCTCTCTGAACCAATCCCTCCTTCACAGCACAGACAGATTACCTTCCCCAACTGTCATTGAGATCATTGCTATTGCTACATCTCCATTGTCATCATCATCACTAAGCAATACTGTGTGACAGGAACTATGTCCATAATCTCATTCACACACGCACGCATCAGCTTTGTTACCATTTTACAGATGGTGACACTGAGACTCAGACAGTCTAAGGTCACATAGGTGGTTAAAGACAAATCAGTACTTGAATCTTGATCTAACTCCAATGCTTATCTTGGCCACTTTTCTATTCTGCCTCCCATTTCCCTGTTCAAAAGCTTAGTGTGTAAGGTAATGGAGAAGCACTAAATGTGTTCAAACATACTGCTCTTATACATGAGAAGGCTTTCTTCTAGATATCTCTACCTATATAAATTCTTCCTAAATTCCATTTCCTCCATGAAAACTTTTCTAACTATTAACTGTGCCTCCTACCTCTGCACCCACCCGGACAGTGGTAACATTTCACTCTAAAGAACCACCATATAGAAGCAGGATAGTGCAAGGGAGAGCCTATCTCCCTAATAACCTCTTTTATTTTGAAATTATCTTACAGAAAGCTTGGAAGTATAGTATAAAGAACTTTTTTTTCTGAACCCCTTGAAAGTAAGCTGCCCCATCATGCTGAATTCTTCAGAGTACATTTCCTCCAAACAAAGGCATTCTCCTAATAACCACAACAGGACCTTCAAAATCAGAAATTAACATTGATACATTACGTAACCCTTGGACCCCACTCAACATTCACCAATTCTCCCAACGATGGCCGTAGCGAAGGCATCTACTACAGAATCATGTGATTGGATTAAGTTGTCATATCTCTTTAGTTTCCCTCCATCTTTCCTTGACTTTCATGACCTTAATACTTTTGAAGATTTCATGCCAGCTATTTTATAGACTGTTTCTCAGTCTGGGTTTGTCTGACATTTCCTCGTGACTAGAATCTTGTTATGCTTCTTTGGCAGGAACATCAGAGAATCAGGCTACGTTCTCAGTGCATCCTATCAAGTGGCACAAGTTTCAATGTGTCCCGTCGCTGATAAGGCTCAGTGTGATTACTTGACTGCAAGGGTGTCTGCAAGGGTGCCTGCATGGCAGGCGTCTCTATTTTTTCTTTAAGTGCTTTTTGGGGAGACTCTTTTAAACAATATGTTGTCCCATTCCACATCTGTATTCTCAGCAATGCCTAGTGGAGTTCCTGGCATCTAGTTTTTTAACTAAATTAATGGAGAGCTATAAATCACCAAGATTAGAATTTTGGAGTTTGTTCTACAAGCAATTTGTAATAACGATAAATTTGGGGGTATTGTAGAAACATCAAAAGTGTTGTACTAGAATGATTCATTGGACAGCTCCATATAAGATGAATTAGAATAGGAATTAAAAGTGGAGATTTGGAAGTTGTCTCTTTATTTGATCAACTAGACAGAATATTCCACATATTCCATATTTCAAATCATCAGTGTTTGGTATGCTGAGCTCCATTCACTCTCCAAATGAAAATTATTTATTTTAAATATAGGTGGGGAAAATGGTTTTGGTTGTAATGTCTGCATGAAAGAGAAATAGGGAAAGGGGCTGAGCAGGGCATCTTAAGGATGCTAAGTCACATGTGGTGCTTGTTTTTCTAATCTTTAGACACTTCACTTAGGACAATGGTCTTCCATTCCTTCCAGATTGTTGCAAAAGGCATTAGATTCATCCTTCATGGCCAAGTGGTATTCCATGGTATACATGTGCCACATTTTAGTAATCCGCTCATGAATCGATGGGCATTTGGGTCGATTCCACATCTTTGTAATCGTGAATTGTGCTGCTATAAACATTTGAGTACAGGGGTCTTTTTGATAAAATGACTTCTTTTTTCCATTGGGTAAGCAATCCATGTAACCAAAAAGATCCATATCCCCATAATACTTTGAAATTAAAAAAAAACAAAACACAAAACAGAGGAAAGTGGGAGGCAGCCTAGTGACGCATTTCCATTTTGCCTCAGACCCTAAGGTCAGCTGATTTCCCGCTTAGGATGTCAGTGCCCAAGTTAGAAAGTCAGGAACAATTGGAAAAGCAGCAAACCTCAGCTTCCTCCCAGTCAACCTTCCCACCCTCCTTTTCCAGCCTTCTCTAGAGGAGAAGAAAAGAATGAGTGATTCTAGGGCCTTCATTCTTGTGTCTCTTCTCCCCATGTCCCCTATTAACACAGTTCATTGCTTTGTAGACACAGGCTTTCCCTATCACAGCGAGCATTGCTCCATGCCCCTGTGGAGACCAAAGGCCTTGCAGAGGACAGTTAACTCATCTCCTGCTTTTGAAAGCTTTGTATTTCTCCCTAGCACATATGTGTACTAAGGGATAAGAATTCCATAAAATCCAAGTTTAAGAAAATGCGCTTTGTCCCACTGAGGAAGACTGTATATCAGGTTAACAATGCTCGGTGTTATAAATGATGGTGTCTAGCAAGCACTTTTAGAAAAGCAGTGTTTCTTTTATAATTACAGTGTTCTCTCTGTTTCATTGCACTATGGTTTACAAACATAGCTCTGCCAAAAGTACATCTGGGAAACAGGATTTGTTTTTTTGTCCAACTTATCAGCAATAGAAAGCCCCAGTGTAGAATCCTGTGTTTATGAAGCTACAAACTTCCCATTTTGCCGCCTTCCCTGAATGGCTCAGAGCATGATGCCTACAGTGTACTGTGATATAGAAGGAATTTATACTAAGGTTTGTCAAGGCCTTATAAGGACAAACAGAATAGAATAAATAAGAAAGTTTTCCTGTATCTTCACGCGTGCAAAACTTGAGTGGCCTTGGGATATTGACAGTGGACAAAGCCAGGTCTCCTTTTCCTATAAATCTAAATCCTCTACCTCAGAAGGGAGAGAATGTAGTGTATCATGGGGCGGTGCAAGGGTTAGTGGGCAGGCTAGTGTCATTGTCCTGAGGCTGAAATCACAGATACGACTTGTCTTAGTCTCTCTGTTCACCCAGTTTCCTGGGGGGTGGCTGGGGGGGGGGTCTGTGTTTGTAGGGAAGGAATAATGAATGCTTTCAGTGGGAATAGTATAGGACCTCGATAATCTGTTAGTTGGAAAGTCATTCTCTGAACAATCTAGATAAAATGTTATATCGATCTTATCAGGTTACATGTATATAAATATTAATGGTTTAAAAACAAATATCATTGATGGTATAGCTATGGTAGAACAAGAATGTATCACTATATGGGGCAAAAAGAAATTTAAGCTGACTCTTATGAGATACAGTACCCCAAAAGTCAGATTGTATTAAACCAGTTCCCAAACACTGGTTCCATGGCACTGCGATAGTCAACCTCCGATTCACATGGGCCCCAGATGCATTTTGAAAAGCAATGTGAGTCAACATTAGACAGGCTGGTAAAACTTCTTGGTCCAATATAATTTGACAGGGCTTTGTTAAAGGAAGATTTCATCAATTTCACTGACTCTTGCACTTTGCCTTAAATTTTTGATTATTCGACAAGATTGCACGTTTTTTTCTTTTGAGCTAGTGTTCGGGGCTTATTTACAGGTACCTTCAGGCTCATGATGGAGTGTGGCCGGATGGGAAGAACAGCCATAAGCCTGCAAGATTTGTGATGTGCGTTTGCCTAGATCAAACACGTCAGTGAACTGTTTGCAATAGCCCTTTTTCAGTCTGACAGTGTCTTGGGTCGAAACTGTGCTTAACCCTCTTGCTGCCAAACTCTTCTTCCCAGATGACTTACTATGGCACGTGAATGGTCCACTAATGAAAACAGTTGCCCACTAGTCCTGTGTAGGCTTAGAACATTGGAAGTTATGTATTTGGCTAATTTGAGTTTCTGCGTTCCTTTGTAGGATAAAAGAAATCTATTTGCATTGATTTGCATATTTCAGACAGTATTGAAAGCTAAATTCATTCTTTGTTCAATAAATACTTAAAGGGGTGGGGTAGTAAACAAGACAGATAAGACAGAAGTCCTCACAGAGTTTCTCTTCTGGTTGTGGAGAAGAAAATCAGCAAACGAAAAAGTAAGCAAAGCAGTTATAGACGTGGTAAATGCTATGGAAGAAATAAATAGGGTTATATAGAGAGAATGCAATTCTTTAGGTGTTCAGAAAAGATCTCTCTAAAAAAGTGATAATAAGTCTGTAAGTTGAAGAATAAGAAAATAGCAAGCAAAGGTCTCCAGAGAGAACATTCCAGGCAAAAATCACAGCAAGTGCAAAGGCAGATTTTCCTAGCTGGGCTCAGCTATTTGGTGAACAGAAATAAAGCTGGTCCGGCTGGAGTGGAGTAAACAGGAGGGCAGTAAGAAGTGACTTCTGAGAGGTGCAGCCGGGACAAGCTCATACAGGACCTTGGACAACAGGACAAAACTTTCGGGTTTTGTTCTAGGGCAATGGGAAGCATCAGGACTCCTGTTTTTAAGCAGAGGTGTGATGTGATCTAAACACTCTTGCTTCCAGGAAGGGGCTGTCTCAGCCATAACACAAAACCAGTGTTGAAAGTGGTCTACCCCGAGGCTCGATAACTTTGGCTAGTAGCCTGCTTTCTCCTGAAAATTTAGTACAAATAGTCTTTAGTGTCTACTCCATACTTACCCTAGGCCCATGAACAAAAAGAATAGATTGGGATTATTAAAATTTAGAAGCTTGCAGGAAGAAGGCTCCCACAGAGCCAGAATTCAGACTTCTAAGGGTAGAAGGAGGGCCAGATAGATGGTGCTGATCCCTGTCTGAAGTTGCACAATGCTGCTGGTTCTGAGAGGATAGAAAAAAGTGCACATTGAATCTAACCGCCACTGCTGGAATCAACTAACACAGAGGAGGCAGCTGCAAAGCAACTTCCTTTTTAAGGAGTGAAATGGAAGCTGCATGCATCACTTCCACTTACATTCCATTGGTCTTACAGGTGTAAACAGGTTTGGGAATAAACACAACTAGCTCTTGGTAAGCATGCAACTCAACTGGTGGGAGCAGAGGTGCACAGGTGTTCGATAAAGAATAACCTACAGGACTCACCTTCCAACAAGTCTTGTTACCACCCAACCATGTTCATTGCCTAGTGCTCAAAAGGAAGCCAATACACTGAGACAGCAGGGTTTACAGCAAAGAAAGTTTAATTCCGCATAGCGCTAAGTGGGGAGATGGGAGGAATTTCTCAAATCCGCCTCCCCAAAAATTTGGGAGAAAGCATTTTTAAAGACAGTTTGGCAGGCAAAAGGCTAGGCAGTTGGGTCTGCTGGGTTTGGGGCGGAACCATTGGGCTGTAGAAATTGTTGTCTTTGCTGAGTCAGTTCTTAGGTGGGGGTCAAAACACCAGTTAAGTCAATTCCTCAGTATGGGCCACTGGTCTGCGTGGGTCAGCTTTTCCACTGGAATGCAGGGCCTGGAAGACATCTCAGAAACTACCTTGAGGTTTCAAAAAGGTGATGTTATCTATGGAGAAAGTTAAGAACCTTTGTGACCACTATCAGCTATGTGACTCCTGAGTAGCAGTTACAGGAAAGCAAACAGGGCAACAGTGAGTAATTATTATCATTATTTTTAGGTAGGCCTGTGCATTATTTTTAGCTAGGCCCTTACCATAGTTCTTGCCTTGCACCCCTTTATTAATTTGTAAGGGCGGTTTCAGTCTTGGACACTAGTCAGTTTCCTTTACCAAGAACACGGCGAGTGTCTATTAAGCTGGTGAATCTATTACATGTGGTATTATTAAGCCCATTCAGGACACTGTCTAATCTCCGGCAGTGCTCAAGCCTTACCAGTTGGCTTTATCTCCAAAAGCAAAAATTCTGTTATATGAAACATAGATATAAAATGTAGCCCACAAAGAGGTACAAAGTTAGTGGGATGGCTTAAGAACCATGAATGGCATTTACAAGCTGTTTTTTATTATCTTTTCTCCCCGATCCCTGGCAAGGTCTGGCAGGACCAGGGCGAGGTTACGTGGAGAGAGGTGGCTTAGTAAAGCTCAGATTCAGGCCTTAGCAAGAAAGAGTTTTCTTCTTCTCCATGGCCCAAGTGCTAATCTCCAGGGCCAAGATCAAGTATGGTCCTGGATAAAAAGTCTAGGCAGCAGACCCTCAGCTTTGCTCTTGTCTGGGTCTCGGGCTAAAGGAAGCAAGAAGAGCTCGATGTTCACAAATAGTCCCTCTCTGTTCACCAAAGTCTGAGTCCAGACAGGGCTTCAGAAGCCGAGCTCTAACTTGTAACAGAACATACATTTTTTTCCTGGAGTGTGCTCATGACAGGGGTGTGTCAGTCTAGCTAAACTGCAACTAGGCTTCCTGGAATTCCCATCTGCTTCTGAGTTAGGGTTGGCCCCAGGAGAAATTGCTGGAGACTCAGAAGACAGAGGTAAAGAGGCAGCCAGTCCCCTCTTAGGCTGCACGGGGGAGGGGAGGATGGACACCTGAAGCTCACACACTTGATCGCTGACCTCCCAGCCAACACTCCTGCTGAGTCTCCTACTTCACCTTCAAGTTCTGTGCAGCTGTGCGTGCAACTCTGTAGCACAGACTGTCAGCTCCTTCTGCAGAGAGCCACGTGGTGGAAGTGGGGCCGTGAGACAGGTGGTTTTAGCCCTGCTGACCTGCAGTGGCTCCAGATCCCCCACCACCAGAACTGACACCCTTTCCATACTTTTTCCCAAGCTCCCACAAATGCATAAGCTCCAGCTCCCAAAATAATATCTTTATTCCATATCACTTGAACCTTAACTAATATAATAAGCTAGGCTATGCTGTGAAGACATGCTATGCCTAAACCTTGATAACAGGTTTATTTCTTGCTTGTGGTCTTCACTCTGGGACCCAGGCTGAAGGAGCAGCCTCTGTTGAGAACATTGTCGTTATCATGGCAGAGGGAAGAAAGACAGGGAACCACACATGGCTTCAGGCTCTGCCTCACAGGGACTCACCTCCCCTCACACTTCCTTGGCAAAAGCAATTCCAAGAGGAATGCCTGAATTCAACAGGAAAATGGATGAACATATAACATGTGTGTGGTTTTTTCTGACATCAAATACACGCCATTTGTCCATACCAATTCTGTAATTCTCTAACACCAGCAGCGTATCCAACAATTCAATTCTGACGCTGACACCCAGAGTTAGCACAGACCTTGCAAGTTAAAGGCTTAGTCCCGCAAGACACCAGCTGCAGATGGAGTGCTCAGGCTGTCTACACCTCTGCCCAGCTGACTACAAATTCAGAGGTTTCCTTGATGCCCTCCTCAGATTCAATAATTTGCTTGAATACTTGTAGAACTCAGGATAGTGCTTTACTTAAAATTACCAGTGTATTATAAAGAGTAGAACTCAAGAGCAGCCAGCTGGAAGAGATGCATAGAACAAGGTATGGTGGGGAGGGAGGTGCATGGAGCTTCCACGTCCTCTCTGGGGGCACCACCCTCCCAGCTCCTCCACACGTTCACCAACTCTAAGCTCCATGGACACCGTCATTGAGGTGTTTTTATGAAGGTTTCATTATGTAGGCATGATTGATTGACTCTCTGGCCATGGGTGACTGAGCTCAGTGTCTGGCGCCTCTCCCTCTCTGAGACGTCAGGGGGCAGGATGGAAAGTTCTAACCTCTGATCATGTGGTTGGTTTTTCTGGTGACCAGCCGCCATCCTGAAGCTATCTAGGGTCCCTCTTCTCCAGGAGTCATCTCATTAGCATACAAAAGACAATAAATTCCAACAGTTTAAGAAATCTTGTGCCAGGAACTGGGGACAAAGACCAAATATTTATTGTGATGGTTGATTTGGGAGTGTCAACTTGATGGGATTAAGTGATACTCAATAGCGGATAAAGCATTATTTATTCTCAATGCTTTAGTAGGCACGGAGCCCATTCCACTTCTGCTGAAAGCAAAACCAGATGGTTTTGCTGATGATTAGAATGATTGCACTGCCCCAGGTGTGTCTGTAAGGCTGTTTTCGGGGGAGATCAGCATATGAGTCAGTGGACCGATTGGGGGAAGATCCGACTTCAATCTGGACAGGTGCCACCCAATAGGCTGGGGCCCCACGTGGAACAAAAAGGCAGAGGAAGGAAGAATTCTGGTGTTCTCTCTCTCTCTCTTTCTCTCTCTCCCCCCCTTCTCCCACCCTTGGATGTCAGAACTCTAGTCTCTCCAGCTGTTGGCCTCTGGGACTCACACCAGTGAGCTGCTGGGCTCCCAGGCCTTGGGCTTGGACTGAGAATTACTCCATTGGCTTCCTTGGTTCTGAGGACTTTGGTCTTAGACCGAGCCATGCTATGGGATTTCCTGGTTCGCCAGATTCCAGACAGCCTGTCATGGGACTTCTTAGCCTCCGTAATCAAGCAAGCCAATTCCCCCTACTAAGTCCCTTTTCGTGTATTTCTCTGTATGTCCTCTCAGTTCTGACTCTCTGGAAAACTCTTACTAAAACATTTTTTATACCGTATGTCACAATAATAGATAACCAAAGACACACACACACACACACACACACACACACACACACACACACCCCTCTTCAGGAATTTAACATAGTTTGTAGCAAGCCAAGGATTTGGATTTGAAGATCACCATTGTCTCTCTCTTTCTGTCACAAACAACAAACTTTGTTGTTTACTCAACAATATTTTGGGGACCTGAATCTGGTACAAGCCCTGTATTTGATGTTAAGACCAAATCACTCATGTTGTTTAGTTCTGTTATTTTTTAGTGGTTCTCGATTGAGACTAAAATGCTCCATTTTATTTCAGCTGTAAGATGATAAAATATTTACTGAAGAAATGCATGAGTTAAATAGCAGGTCACCTCTGAATCTTGGGACTTGAGAGGAAAATGATTGTTTTTCACTCTAATGTCTCAGAAATAGACAAATGTTCAAGCAGCTGTGAGGGATTGATACTATATTAATAAGAGCTTGACAAATAAAGAACTGTTATAGATTGTTCCCTATATGCTCATAAAACTACTTATAGTTTTAAGCTGTGGCATAATCAATACCCCTTGTATAATGATGTTACCAGTAGGTTTCTCCTTGTATTTCAAACAAACAGAAAATTAACTTGAGAACTCAAAAGATCATTACTCTTTACCCATAAAATTGTTTATCTGTTTTTCTCCTACCAGGCTATAAATTTATTGGATGTTTGGACTTCATTGTGTTCATTTCTGTATCTCCAGTATTTATCATAGTGCCTGGTATAGAATAGATGTCAACAAATGTTTCTTATATTACCACATTTTATCAATTTTAAGATGCACACATTTTTCATAGTTTAGCATCTCTCTAAAATTGGGATGCCTCTTACAATTGATAGTGGCTTAAATCACCATTAGTCAGGTGTGAAAAATCTTTATTTGATACCTCCTGGTAAAGTCAAGAAAGCATTAACTTCATGGTATATTAAATTTGATGACTTATGGGTAATTAATACATTATTAAAAGGAGTTGATTATTATATTGATTCAAACATATAAAAGGATGTCATGGGTATGACATTATCATTTTGTAATTTTATAGCTTCATAAATTATACAGTTTAACTCAAAATCCACTTATTGTCATCTTTTTTAATTCAAATTAAAATATAACTCTACAAATGGAACTTATTTTAACCAAGTTGGTTGCCTTTATCCTTTATCCTACCATATAATTAAGAAGGAGGCCGTTCTCTTCAGAGATTTTATTGTTCTTTCCATTCATGTTTTTAAATTCACTCAAAAGTGAATTCATTAATGTGTTTTATATTAACCCAATTAATATATATTGAGTGCCTATGGTGAGCAACATATTCTACTAAAAGCCGTGGGGGTAAAAGTTACTTTTCTATCCCCATCACATCTGAGGCCCTTAAGCTAGCGGTCCCCAAACTTTTTGGCACCGAGGACTGGTTTCATGGAAGACAATTTTTCGCAGAGGGTGGGGTGGTGGAGCTCAGGCAGTGAGGCTGCTGACCAGTACCCGGCTGTGGCCTGTGGGTTGGGGACTGCAGCCTTAAATTACAGGTAAAGCTTCCATTAAGCAAATAATATATTGTCTATATGAAGAAGCAGTCACTACATTATGACCAACACTTTCCCGAGCTTTAGTAAGTAGCCTGCGACGGCTCCTATTCCATTTCTGAATATCAGTTTACTTGTATGTGTTTGCTGCCTTGTTTTCTCTGATTCTTCACTTGTAAGCTTGATCATCTTAATAGCCATGGGACAAAAGATTTTATTATAGACTGCATGACTGTATTTATTTAATTTGGAAGGATTGGAAGAAAGGGAACTAGCAGGGATTTTAAAAAAAACTATTTATATGTTGCGTATAAAATATATAGATGAAAGAGAGGAAAAAATCTGATTTTAAAGCAGCAATCCTCTTATTATATCAGATGATCAGAAATGCCAGCTTGAATTCTTCATTGGCCTATTTCATCAGCTGCAGTCTTAACAGGCTTTAATATAATCCCAGTGGTCTGTAAATTTACATAAAGGCAACTCCTTATAATATACATAAAAAGAATATTCAAATGTGCCCACTCTTTTTCAATTTTTTTAATAAAAAATTGTTACGTGTTCACTTGCATGCCAACTATGGGAATATAGGTCATTCTCAGGTAAGAGCCAGCTGGACTTTTACAGGTGGTTGATATTTTCCGGGTGGCCACAATTTACAGCAAGTCCAAGTGACTTCACTCTTTGTGTAAGGAGGAGAGTTGTCCCAAATAGTTCAGGACAGCTTTCCCTCCTGAGACAGTGTGCTTGCATAAATTTAAGAGATTTATGTTAAAATAATTCTGCACTTTGACAAGAACATATATTTCACTAAAGAGGACATACAGATGGCAAACAGGCACATGAAAAGGTGTTCAACATCATCAGCCATTAGGGAAATGCAAATTAAAAGTACAATGAGGTATTGCTACCCACCTGGCAGAATGACTGAAATTCAAAATATGGATAACACCAAATGCTGGCAGGGATGCAGAGAAGTTAAATTACATATACACTACTGATGGGAATAGAAAATGGTACAGCCATTCTAGAAAAGAGTTTGGCATTTTCTTACAAAGCTAAACATGTGCTTACCGTACTTCCCAATATGATTGCACTCTTGGGCGTTTATCCCAGAGAAATGAAAACTTACATTTACACAAAAGCCTATATACAGAAATGCTCATAGTAGCTTTATTCCATAATAGCCCAAAACTGGAAACAACACAAATGTCCTTCAAACGACTGGTTAAACAAATTGTGTATCATGCAATATTATACAGCAATAAAAAGTAGCAAACTATTGATACCTGCAACTCTTTGGATGTGTTACAATGCTAAGTGAAAAAAAGCCAATCTCAGAAAATCATATGCTGCATTATTCCATTTACAAAACATTTCAGAGATAACAAAATTAAGAAATGGAGAGCAGATTAACGGTTTCCGAGGGTTAGGGATGGAGGTAGGGAGGTACATGGCTATAAAGGGATAGCATGACAGAACCCTGTAGTGATAAAACAGTTTTTTATCCCAGTTGTGGTGGTGGTTACACAAATCCATATGTGTAATAAAACTGCATAGGATTACACACACAGACACACAATAAACACCTGTAAAAATGGCAAAATATGAATTATCCTGGTTATGATCTTTTGCTGTATTTAGGCAAGATATTACCATTGGAGGAAATTAGGTGAAGGGTACTGCGGCCCCCCATTTTTTTTTTCGCTATTTCCTGCAAGTCTACAATTATTTCAAAATTAAGTTTGTTAAAAAATTATTCTGCTCTGACAAGTGGGACTATATCAAAATAAAAAGCTGCAGCAAAGGAAACAGTAAACAGAGTGAAAAGGCAATGTATGGAATGGGAGAAAATGTTTGCAAATTGAATTGCTATCTGATAAAGTGTTATCCAAAATATATAAGGAACTTCTACAACTCAATACTAAAATAATAAACAGCCCAATTAAAAATGGGCAAAGGACTTGAATAGACATTTTTCCAGAGAAGACATACAAATGGCTAACAGGTATGAGAAAAGATGCTCAACATCACTAGTCATCAGGGAAATGCAAATCAAAACTAGAATGAGATATCATCTCACCCCTGTTAGGATGACCATTTAAAAGAAAAAGCGAAAGTGTGGAGAAATTGGAACCCTTGTGCACTGTTGCTGGAAATGTAAAATGGAGCAGCTGCTAGAGAAAAAGTACGGAGATTCCTCAAAACAATTAAAAATAGAACTGCCACATGATCCAACAATTCCACTTCCGTTTATCCAAAAGAATTGAAATTGGAATCTCAAAGAGAGATTTGCACTCTCACATGCATTGCAACATTATTTACGACAGCCAAGACATGGAAGCAACCTAAATATCTGCTGATGGATGAATGGATAAAGAAAATGTGGTTTAGGTACATACAGTGGAATATTATTCAGCTTAAAAAGAAAGAAATCCTGCCATTTATGACAACATGGATGAACTTTCAAGACATTATGCTAAGTGAAATAAGCTACACATATAAGAACAAATACTGCTTGATACCACTTACATGAGGATTCTAAAGCAGTCAAACCACAGAAGGAAAGAGTAGCATGGTGGTTGCTGGTGGGGGGAGGGAGGGGGAAATGGGGAGGTGTTAGTCAAAGGGTACAAAGTTTCATTTATGCACAGTGAATAAGCCCTAGGGATCTACTGTACAGCATAGTACCCGTAGTTAATGATGTTCTATTGTGTACTTAAATTTTTCTGAAAGGGGAGGTCTTATGTTAAGTGTTTGTATCACACACATACACACACACACCCCTAAAGAAGGTGAGAGGAGACTTTTGGAGGTGATGGGCATGGTTATGGCATAGATGTGATGGTTTCATGGGTGTGTACTTACATTCAAATTCATCAAGTTGTATAAATTAAATATGTACAGCTCAATCATACCTCAATAAAAAGGTTTAAAAAATAAAACAGGACAAATGATACTATGAGTAAGATTGCCTGGGCTTCATAATCTTTCAAGGTCTCTTTTTACTTTTTTTTTTTTCCCCTCTCTCTCTCTCTCTCTCTTCCCTCTTCTCTCTTCTTTTCCTCTATTTCTCAGAATTTATTTAAGTTCTTAGACAAGCAAAAGTGATGTATTTCTGGTTATTTCTGTAGGCACAAGTATAACCGCTCTAAATTTTTAAAAGCCTTTTCTTTTTGAACTAATTTTCTTTTATTCATAAAAATTGTCTTACCAGTATGCTTCACTTCATCTCCACTCTGTTGTTTTCCTTGGCTTTCTCAAAATTAGTCTCATTATTATTGTGCAGATCCCAAACACCATAGAATTTAATATTTTGTTTGCCATATAGAACATTTTTCATATATTGAAAGCTCATTATGGGTATGATTTTAATCAAGTTTCATCTCAAAGCTCTTTCTTTATTCTTTGGTCGTTAGTTTGTTATGAGAAAAATAATATATCCTGGTCTAAAGCAAGAATCTAGTAACTTTATTCTTAAATGTTTCTGAGTACTGTGTAAGATATATAATACAGGGAATAGTCCGACTCTTTAAAATTCTATTTATTTTCCTTCCTTCCTTTTAAAAAATGGTCTAAGAGTAGGACTATGCATTTTTAATTTGAAAATTAATATATAATCATGCAGTAAATATTATTAATTATATTAACTATTAATGGAGAATTTCATTTTTAATGATTATGTATAAGGCTCTATAATTTGTTACTTGTTAAAAGTGCAGAAAGTTTAAAATTTATAATATGCTCATCTTAATTCTTTTTCCCATATATATATTTATACACACACACACACACACACACACACACACACTCACACTCACACACATAGGTATATGTATATATATTTAAATACCCACCACGTACCAGGAATGTGCTTAGAATAAATAGGGTGTAGTTCTTATAAAATTTGACCAATAGTGTCACCTGGGAGTTTGCTAAAAAGTAAATTCTCAGACCCCCACCACAGATTTATCAAATCAGGATCTCTGGGAGTTGGGCCCAGCACTCAGTGGTTTAACAAGGTCTTCAAGCTGATTTCAATGTACACTAAGGTATGAGAACCAGTAGTCTACAAGAAACAAAAACAATTACATGCAGTGTTGAAAGTGCCATGGTAAATGTAGTCTCTACAAAAACTGTGGAAAAGGGGGAAAAAATAGCAAATAACAAACTGGGAAAATTCAGGCTAAACAAAAGAGACATTTGAGACAACCTTGAGGGTGTGTAGGATTTTATTCTTTAACAAATCTTCAATGAGCATATACTACCCTAGTCACCTAGTCACTTCAATGAGTCACATACTACCCTAACAGACTGAGAAAGCTTAATAAACAATAGTTCAATAAACATCATTAAGCAATAACTCAGGGGCAGATTTACCAGGAAACTAACTAAGCTGAAGCCTCAGGCTCCCTCACTTGACTGGGCCCCTTCCAACACCTTGTTAGCATTTTTGTAATCATAATTGTGTATTCTTTTTCTTCCATTGGACCCCCAACACTGTATAAGCCTCAGATCCCCACAAAACTTAGAGCATCTCATGCTTGCTGTGTCTGGGAGTAGAAGGGACATATAGTAAGGAAGGTAGTAAGGAAGCAAACAGCACCTTCCAGCAGAGCAATGTGTCCTGCCAGGGATGGAGGCAGAGGGTGACGAGTCAATCCCTAAGACTGGCACATGGGCAACTGGAAGAGGTGATGCTGAGAAGGTGCAGGACCAGCCTTGGATGCGCGGCCAAAGAGTTTGGACTTTATTCTCTACACAATAGATGACAGAGATTTTTTTAGCAGGCGTCTGCATTTTAAAAAGGTAACTGTAGCAACTGCAGAAAGAAACAGATTGCTGAAAGGAAAGAGTAGAGCCAGGGACATCAGTCAACAGCATAATGAAAGAGACCAGCAAGGAAATGTGGAACGTGCAGCTTCCAGCAGTGGGGTCAATCTGAGGGGCACATCAGAGACAGGATCTACCTGGAGACCCACTGGAAGATGACCAGGAAGACGCATTAAAGGTGACTTTTATAGTTTGGGTGCATTTATAATTTGGATAACAAATCTCTCAACTCGGAGAAAAATATGGGAGGAGGAGTGAGTTTCATGGAGAAATTAATGAGCTGCATTTTGGATAAGTTGAATTTTTCTACACTGTGCTTCTATCATTCTGAAACATATGTATATAAAATTCTAATTTAACTATCTACTTTTTGAAAAGAGCTACTACACATTTGAAAGAAAAATCACACATAACCCAATGCTTATTATATCATTGTTCAAAAAATCATATATAATGATTCGGCGATAGTCATTAATTAAATCACCCTTTCTAAAAATAGAAAATGGGATTTAAGTACACAGGCAAAAGTATTTCTTGCTAATAAAACACAAAATCAAACAGGCTTTACAATAATTTGGCACCATCTTTGATAGCCAAAATGATGGTTCTAAAATATCTGCAAATAGCTTCTAAGATGAAGGTCAGAAGACTCCCGTGTATGCCATTAACTGGAAAGCAGCCAAGTAGGGAGGGAGGGGAACTGACAGCCTGCTTGGATCCCGGCGGAGGTTGGGGGTTAATGGAAGAAAGTTTAAAGTTGCATATAAGATGTATTTGGCAGAAGCAGTGAATTATATCTGCAATCCACACTGCAGAATATGGAACAGATTTGGTGCCTTGATAAAATTATACAAATTAAACATTTAGCAAAGCATAAAGCAGCATGACGTCTCAAAAAAAAGGTCATCTAAATGTCCCTAAAGGACTGTTCACTGAGATTATTCTGAAGAGTAAACTCGAGGATGAGGGACATCTGTTTTTGGTGCATAAGGTTTGCAGGGCCTATTAGACATCATGATTTATTCATTGCCACCTAACAGAAAAGCAATTGCTGGGGTGCCCCTCTCCTAATTTAGTGCCCTGTTTGCTGGGCCATGACACTGCTATGCACAACAGAAAGAAGAAGTGGATGCTCCAGAGTTGTCATGAAAGTCATCCAGGTAGCTTAACATCCGTCAGAGAGTCCCTTCCTGTGGATTACGCAGTGATACACCTGGGATTCTGACAGCACATCCTGACCGCATTTTTGCTCTTAGGATTAGAAATGTTTCCCCCTTTTCCTGAATTTATCTCAAACCTAGTTAATGTTAACACTCTGGTTCCCTGAATATTTTTATGACTCTGCAAGCTAAAGGATATTTTAGATGTTTGTACAGTTACCACCTGCTCAATCAGCAAATGGTCAGGAATTTTTTAAAATAATAGTGGACTCTGGTTCCATATGAATGGTAGCACACTTTGACTTAAATGGTACAAAAGCAATTTATGTAACCAAAACGTTTTTACCCCCATAATATTTTGAAATAAAAAATTAATTAAAATAAGTTAAAGATAATAGCGGAGTTAGGGGAGGGAGTTGCTTGGGTGTAGATGAAAAAGTTCTGAAGATCTGTTTCACAACAGTGTGAATATACTTAACACTACTGAACTGAATACTTACAATGGTTAAATAGTAAAAATAACAATATAACAATAGTGGAGTAAAAGTTCTCATTCTTAACATGTATTATGCCACAAGAAATCCCAAGGCTCTTAATGGATACCTCAGAACTTCAAGATTCCCTAAGGAAATCTACTTCTTTCTTTCCATGCTTTTTCTCTATGGAGTTTCTGGTCTCATTCTGAAGTCTGTAACTATATATTTGTCAAACAGAAACTGAGCAGCACATTCAACCGACAGGCGTACAACCTGAAGCTGTATTAAAAGAAGAATTATGTGTCTGCTGCTGTAAGAAGTTGCGTGATTTTATAAACCGAACCCCTTAACGTGGTGCTGAAAAGCAAGGCTTGGTGATTCCAAATTCAAAGCCTGAAACTGCCCATTCTTCAGCATGGAGAAAAATGAAAATATAAATTATTTGAAACCACATGTGAATACACAATCATTTCTATTTTTTTTAGAGAATATAAGTGGTTTTACTATAATGCAATATATGCATTCCAGAAAATCATCTATAACATTATGCACTAAAAATAGCAGGGCTTTTGAGAAAAATTAGATTAGCCACAGACCACTCAAACCTATGTGACTTTATGCATAGAATACTAACAACAACAACAATAACAGATCCTAATAAAATACTAGCACAGTTTAAAAGATATGTTAAATTCCTGATGAACAAATACTACAAATACTAAATATTGAATACAGATATGGTAAATATAAGTATTTACTATAGTAAATAACAGTAGCTTGATGGAAAGGGATGTCAGGAGGGTTGAGGCCACTGAGCTTTGTAGCAACAAGGAAGACATTAAGAAGGATCAGGAAAAACCAAGCAAAGGGGACTTCCAGGACAAGCAGTGCCCAGCTGAGCCGAGACTGAGAATGTGGGGTGCACGGGGATCCTGAACAGCCCTGTGTTCCTCGGTGCCCCACTGTGCTCCATGGCGGCAGTCAGTAAGCTTTATGTTCAGCCGCTGCTACTTGGCAGTGTGGAGTACTAAAGTGCTGGGCCTTAGTAGGAACCAATCATACATGAACCAATGCAAATTTGGCATTATTTTGACATTACCCTGTATTACTCATCATGTCAAAGCTACTTCGAAGTACGTAAATACACGTTCTACCAGAACAGACTGTACCTGCATTTACACATTTTCTGAAAAATTAGATAATGTGTAGATTTGACTCAGGACAAATGAGGAAATCAACTTGATTCCTACCCCTGTATCAACACCTCTCTGCAGCCAAATAGGCGAGTCTTCCTCTAAAACTGGTGCAAGGCGCAACCTTTCTCAGAGAGTCACTTAAACTACATAGCTGGTTAAGTGCTACTAAGGACTTTTGGGTGTACAAAGTAAGCAAAGAAAACTTCATTGTCTTCAAACCTACAGTTAAATTTGGTGTTAATTTGTCAGTAATAACTACTTGAAAATCACAGTCTTTAAGTGCAAAGGCCTTTCAGGAAGCATGGTCCTTGGCCAACAATGTCAGCATTGCCTAGTGGCCCAGTTAAAAAGGCAGATTCCCTTGAGCCCAACCCAGGACCCCTGACATCAAGAGAGCTGGCAGTAGGTCCCGGAAATCGTCATTTCGTTAAGGTATACAGATGAGTTTGGTGCTCTCTAAAGTTTGAGAAGCCATGTTATATTGGTTTCTTGCCAGATAATACAAATGGACAAAGTAGATAATAGTTGTCTCATGATACATTTTTCAAAGTATGTACTACATCCCCGTGATGGGCTCTGGATGGGGAAGGCATTGCAAGAATAGACTTGGGCAAGTGCTACCTGACAGTGCTAAGGGATATTACACCTGCAACAATGACCTTCACTCTATGTCTATTCTCTGGGCATTCAGGGAAGTATAGGTCATTTGCATCTTGGACATAGGTAGGTTCATAACCAGAATCTCTAGAACAGTTGGGAGGGATCAGGAAGAGGACTGTGTATGTACATTAACCCTACACACACCTGTACAGCTGGAGCAGTCTGATAAATATTGAACTACATCCCTACAGGATGGTTATTAGCCACAGGCCCTGATGCCTGGATCTTCCCTCTGAGCTCTCCTGCCAACAGCTAAAAGCCCAGAACACAAGAGGCTTCCAGGACCCGATTCCAGGCCATGACCAGCATGTCCTATGATTGAGCAGTGTCCATGACATACTTATTAACTTGTTAAATAACCCCCTGCCCAGAAGATCCCTGAAGAACACCCAGGTGCAAGCTCCTTGAGGCTGGCAGGACCTACCCTATGTGCATCTGATGTCATTGGCAGCTTTGCATTCCAAGGGGAACCTCGGAGAGTCTAGAAAGGCCATGGCTCCAGCTCAATGCATGCTCTTTTGTCTTCTGGTTTGTGCAGCCACCTCCGTCCAGAGAAACTTCATAACTCCTTACCATTCAAGAATTGTCTTATCTTTACTTATCTCTTGGCATCTTTTCATCAGTCACATTATTGTCCTATTGTAGCATGCCCCACATAGGAAACCCACTTCATTGGGAAAAGACTTTGATGACCTTCCTTAAGACAGAATAAAACCCTTCAGGCCTTGCCCTGAGCCAAGTCTTCAGAGGAAGAGGAAAACCACTCTGCTTGGCAAGAGAGTGAGGCTGCCTGGGAAAATCCTAGAAAGGTCAGAGAGCAGAAGAGGGATTTAGGAGAAGAAAAATATTGAAAGAGTTTTAGATTGTTTTCCATGAAGAATGCAACATGCATTCCCTACTTTATCTCCCTTATAAAATATTCAGTAAAGTTTATATTGCTTACTAATTGTTCATGCAATGAACTTAGTTATGTAATCAGAGTAGGTACAGGTGAAAAATAAAGGCTACCTGCATGGATACTGTGGCAGCCTGGGAGAGGGTAGGACAGCTGACATCCGACCTGTGGCACCTGGATTCATTTAGGAATTCACTTATTAGTTGTTTATTCATAGCTTTCTAATACTGTCCAGGAGGTAGAGCTATGCAAATCAAACTATATCTTCAAGAATGAATGTTCTTGACTGCTTAAAAATCTCAATCAGCTGAACACTTGGGAATTTTTAATCTTTTTAAGAGTCAACAGTTATCTCTGGGTATGGGAGCATGTATCTGTAGTCCTAGCTATTTGGAAGGCTGAGGCAGGAGGATAGCTTGAGCCCAGGAGTTTGAGGCTGCTGTGAGCCATGATCATGCCACTGCACTCCAGCCTGGGCCTCAGAGCAAGATCCTGTCTCTAAAATAAAATAAAATAATAAAATTAAATTTAAATTAATTAGTGTATTTTTTTAGAAAGAATTAATAGTCATCTTCAATCTGAAATAACTGAACTTGCATTTAAGTGTATCTAGTTTTTCTAATTCTTCCCCTCTTACTGCTACAACCATTTTCTTGTCCCAGGCAGATGATGATCTGTCTCTAAGATATAGAGGTGGAGATGAGATAGTAAGGGCAAAGAGTCCCTCTTCCCTATTGTCCTATCAGGGTGTGCTAAATTCCATGATTGAATGGCTTTTGTTCCAGTTGAACTAGAAACAAGAATAACAAAAGGACCATTTCATTACTGTCTAAAGAAAATCTTACCTAAATGAAGCCCAATTCCTATTGAGCCAAGTATAAATTGTTGTTTACATAGAAAGCATACTCAAGACGGCTAGCACTCATATTTACAAGTATACATCTACAACATCTATTAAATCCAGTGTACTTAGTCTCAAAAATTTCCAAATGCCCCATGCCTTGTTCCTATCAACACCCATCTTTCTTCACTCATGAAATTTGGAAAAAAGGAGCAATAAAAAATCAATTTCATGATACCCATTTGGCACCCAACAAATGTTGGAAGGCAGACAATTAATTATAAATGTAATGACAGACAATTATGTAAGTTATATTTTGGTAAATTATGTTTTCCTAAGAAATTATTTATTTTTCAATTGTATTAGCTTAAGGTCATTTATAGTATCCTCTTTAATTTGATGAATCTGAGTTTACATCACTTTCTCATTGCTAATATTGGTCATTTGAATCTTTATTCTGTGATTCTTAAGCAGATTTGCTGACAGTTTTTCTATTTTAAGTGTCTTTCAAAGACCAAGTTTTGGTATTTTAATAGGGATTGCATTGAATCTGTAGATCACTTTGGGTAGTATAGACATTTTAACAACGTTGATTCTGCCAACCCACGAGCATGGTATGGTTTTCCACGTGTTTACGTCCTCTGCTATTTCCTTCCTCAATGTTTCGTAGTTCTCCCTGTAGAGGTCTTTTACCTCCTTAGTTAAATATATTCCTAGGTATTTTATTTTCTTTGTTGCTATTGTGAAGGGAATTGAGTCTTTGATTTGGTTCTCGGTATGACTGCTATTGGCCTATGTGAAAACCTCTGATTTGTGTGTATTGATTTTGTATCCTGAGACTTTACTGAATTCATTTATCAATTCCAGGAGCCTCTTGGTTGAACCATGGGGTTTTCTAGGTATAATATCATGTCATCAGCAAATAATGAGAGTTTGATCTCTTCTGTTCCCATTTGTATGCCTTAATTCCACTCTCTTGCCTGATTGCTGTGGCCAGGACTTCCAGCCTTCACAGATGTAGAAAAATTAATTTTATGCTTCACGTGGAATCAGAGAAGACCCCGCATAGCAAAAACAATTCTAGGCAATAAAAACAAAATGGGAGGTATCAATTTACCAGACTTCAAACTTTATTATAAGGCTGTAGTAATCAAAACAGCTTGGTACTGGCACAAAAATAGAGCCATTGACCAGTGGAACAGAACTGGGAATCCAGATATAAAACCATCCTCATATAGCCATCTAATCTTTGACAAAGCAGACAAAAACATACACTGGGGAAAAGAATCCTTATTCAATAAATGGTGCTAGGAAAACTGGATAGCCACATGTAGAAGATTGAATCAGGATCCACACTTTTCACCTCTCGCAAAAATAAACTCATGCTAAGTAACAGATTTAAACCTAAGGAGTGAAATTATTAGAATTCTAGAGGAAAATGTTGGAAATACTCTTCTAGACATTGGAAATACTCTTCTAGACATTGGCCTAGGCAAAGAATTTATGAAGAAGACCCCAAAGGCAATCACAGCAACAACCAAAATAAATCAATGGGACCTGATCAAATTAAAAAGCTTCTGCACAGCCAAAGAAACTGTCACAAGGGCAAACAGACAACCTACAGAATGGGAGAAAATTTCGCATGCTACAAATCTGATAAAGGGCTGATAACTAGAATCTACTTAGAACTCAGGAAAATCAACAAGAAAAAATCCAACGACCCTATCAAAAAGTGGGCAAAGGACATGAACAGAAACTTTTCAAAATAAGACAGAATAATGGCCAAAAAACATATGAAAAAATGCTCAACATCTCTAATCATCAGGGAAATGCAAATCAAAACCACAATGAGATATCACTTATCTCCAGTGAGACTGGCCTTTATCAAAAAGTCCCAAAACAATAAATGTTGGCGTGGATGCGGAGAGATAGGAAAACTCATACACTGCTGGTGGGACTGCAAACTAGTGCAACCTCTGTGGAAAGTAATATGGAGATACCTTAAAGAGATACAAGTAGAGCTACCATTTGATCCAGCAATCCCATTACTGGGCATCTACCCAAAAGAACAAAAGTCGCTCTATGAAAAAGACACCTGCACCCAAATGTTCGTAGCAGCACAATTCACAATTGCAAAGATGTGGAAACAACCCAAGTGTCCATCAATACATGAGTGGATTAATAAAATGTGGTATGTGTATACCATAGAGTACTATTCAGCTTTAAGAAACAATGGTGATATAGCACCTCTTGTATTTTCCTGGAAAGAGCTGGAACACATTCTGCTAAGTGAAGTATCCCAAGAATGGAAAAACAAGCACCACATGTACTCACCATCAAATTGGTATTAACTGATCAACACATAAGTGCACATATAAGAATAACATCTATTGGATGTCGGGCATGGGGAGGGGGAAGAGGTGGAGGGGACGGGTATATGCATACACAAAGAGTGCAATGCGTACCATCGAGGGATGGACACGCTTGAAGCTCAGACTTAGGGGGGGAGGGAGGGCAAGGGCAACATATGTAACCTAAACATCTGTACCCCCATAATACGCTGAAATAAAAAAAAAAAAAAAACAAAGACCAAGTTTTGGTTTTGTTGATCCTCGGTATTACCTTTGTTTTACATTTCATCAATTTATCTTCTCATCTTTATTAGGGCCTGCTTTCTACTTTTTTGTTTTCACTACTTTTGTTGTTGTTGTTGTTGAGACAGTCTTACTCAGTTGCCCCAGTTAGAATGCAGTGGAGGCATAGTAGCTCACAGCAACCGAACACTCCTGGGCTCAAGTGATTCTCCTGCCCCAGCCTCCCGAGTAGCTGGGACTATAGACATGTGCCATAAAGCCCAGCTAATTTTTCTGTTTTTAGTACAGACGGTGTCTCGCTCTTGCTCAGGCTGGTCTCGAACTCCTGAGCTCAAGCAATCCTCTGGCCTCGGCCTCCCAGAGTGCTAGGATTACAGGCATGAGCCACCGTGCCTGGCTTCATTACTTTTTTACTTTTATACTTTCTTGGTTTAGACATGTAACTCATCAACGTTATATCTTTATTCTTTTGCAACATGAGCATTTAAGGTTATAAATGCCTCTCTTTGAAATGTTATTTTTATTTGCGATTTGATTCTAATTTCACTGCGTCCTCTTTTACCTGCAAGTTACTTAAAAATCTGTTTTTTAGTTTCTAAATGTAGACAGTTTATGTCATTGATTTCTAAATTTAATTATGCTGTGATCAGACATCACTTGACATCAATACTCTGACATTTGATAGAACTTGTTTTGTAGCCTGGTGTTGGGTCAATTTTCATAAAAATTCTACATGTGCTTAGAAATAGTCTGTTTAATCTTTCAGTTATTGAGATATAACTGAAGATTTATAATTCCCTGTCCTTATGATATTGTCAGCCTTTACCACATATATTTTGATGCTGTTGTGTCAATGTTGAATTCATTCAGATAGTATTTATTTCTTCCTGATAAATTGAATGTTTTATCGGTATATATAAATATACAAATAAATGTACACACATATGTATATGAATACATATGTAGGCGTATATACACACGCTGTATATAGTGATACATACTGATATGTTACCCTTAAAAATGGTTTTACTCTAATGTTTTGTTTGCTATTAATATAGCTGTGCCAGTGTTTTTCTTTCTATTTATATGCTTTACCTTTTTCCAATGTTTTTATTTTCAACCATTCTATTTATGTGTCTCTTGTAACCAGCACTTAATAGAATATTTTTTATTCACTATACATGCTCTTTTAACTAGAGAATGTAATCCTTTTTTATTCACTATATTTACTGATATATTTCCTTATTTCTTTTTTGAAACTATTTTCTTTTTGGTGCTTTTTCTTTTCTGCATTGTAAATACCTTACTTGCCTTCAAGTCCCTTTATCCCTCCCCTGTTGATAATATAATTGTCTTGAACATTTTATATACATACATTGAAAAATGTATGTAGAAACCCTCACTTATCATTTCCATTTTGTTTCAGGAACTTCCTCTAGCCATTATTATATTTTATTTTATTTATTTATTTTTTTATTTTTTATTTTATTTATTTTTTTGAGACAGAGTCTCACTCTGTTGCCCAGGCTAGAGTGCCGTGGTGTGAGCCTAGCTCACAGAAACCTCAAACTCCTGGGCTCAAGCGATCCTCCTGCCTCAGCCTCCTGAGTAGCTGGGACTATATGTGTGAGCCACCACACCCAGCTAATTTTTCTATTTTTTTAGTAGAGACGGGTCTCACTCTTGCTCAGGCTGGTCTCTAACTCCTGAGTTGAAGCAATCCTCCCACCTTGGACTCCCAGAGTGCTAAGATTACAGGTGTCAGCCACTGCACCTGGCCGAGTCGTTATTTTAGATACCATGAAACTGGTATGTGATGCTCTTGAGTCTATAATCCTGCTATGTGTTGAATCTGTTGGCTTTTGCTTATAGTAACTTAGTAATAAGCTATTAATAATTACTGAGGAGAACGAATGGGAATCTGGAGAGTCTGTGTCTAGACTGGTTATAGGTAATCAAGGGAAGAATCATAAGTCTTATCTAAGTCCTATGAAGAACAACAGTCCCCTGCAGTAAGCCATTTCTGGAACATAGTGGGGTGGTGGCATTCGTACAGCCATCTCCAGGATCACAGGGCTCAGGTAAACTCCAACACTGTCAGTACATTCTCTCTCTTCCTCTCTTCTTTCCCTGACCCCACCAGCCTCTGCATGGAGCCTCTCATTCCCTCTTCCCTTCACCTTTGCCAGACGAGCTCCTACTCATCATTCAGTATTACGCACAGTCAACATCTCTCCTGGGAAAGTGTCCCCAACCACCTCCCAAAACTTGATGGGACAGTACTGTGTCTTCTCTCTGTAGATAATCACACCACATGTAATATCTGCTTTGCCCTTGAGGGCAGAGCTCATCCTTGTATCCTCAGCACTTAGCTCAGTGGCTGAGGCTCGGTAGACTTTCAGTAAACAGTGCATCAGTGGGGTTAGGGGGTTACCATAGCTGTGACTTTTGAAAATCAGCCTATTCTCACAGACACCCAAGAGACAGAACAATCTCCAGCTCCTCTAGTTTGTTCACAGGGTGATGATCCCATTGCTAGATCATCCCACCCTGCACTCTGGGGATTCTCCATTGGTTTCTTTATATCAACTGACAGTTAATACAGAAGAAAATAACGTGCTGATTTCCATTCCATCCTCTCAGCTGTTTTGAAAAAGTGCTTTCAGCAAAGGGGTTGAAATTAACTTTTAAAAATCAAATAGTTATCTTGCTTATGTATTATTTATCAATACTGACCTACAAGTCAATACAACTGACCACTGAAAGGTGATACTAGTGCTAAATTATTGGGAGTCTTTTTCTGATTTTCAGGGTAAGGAGAAAAGCATGAGTAAACTTGAGAAATATTTTCCTAGGGAAATGTAAACTTTTATACTCAAAAGGGCACATGGAGTCTGGCATAATTATAGAGTTTAAGGGATATTTGGGAATCATGTAGTTCAACCGCTTTATTTGTCATTAAGAAAATTAAGGCTCTGACATGTGACTTATCAAAGTTTAGACAGAACCAGGAAGAAACCATTTCTTTTGTTTCCCAAGTTGGTAATTTTTTTCACTAACCCAAAGAACAGTTTTGTTTGATTTATTTGGTTAATACTTAGAAGAATTCTTAGGCCAACATCTGAAAGAGAAAAAGCATAACAAAATCTGAAGTGGCTTTCATCAAGTATTAGACCCCAGAAAAGAGCCAGAATTTTTAAACATAAACGCACTATCATACTGTTGTTGAGGACACCAAATGGAATACTTCTGAGTGTAGTGATCAAATATCATGAAGCAGGCATCAGTGTGGAAATCATAAGTCATCAAAAGAGGGTAGAGGGAAATCTCTGTTACCTGATGAGACGCAGCCCAGGGACTCTTATCTTCAAATGTACTTCTTAATGGGTCTTCAGGTAATGTGCCACATGCTCTCTGATTATTTCCTTGCATTTCACTATAGGGCCAGGCTGAAAATGCTAACTCAATTCTCAGGTATAGAATTATTTTAAATTAGCAAAACATAGTGAAATGTTATTTCTCTCATCTAGTAAATTTCCTGAGTGGCTGCTAAGTTCTTAGAGCCTCTAGTGTAGAAGTCAGGAACCTTTCCTTGGCACTTATGAGTCTTCTAATATTCACTTAGAGGGCAAGGAATTAAGGTGGTATTGGTTCCATTATATGAAAAAGGTGGTGGTGTATCAGTGCTGCAGAAAGATGCACGGTGCCAAAATCAGGTGTCACTGACTTCCTAATTCCTCCTGGGTGGACCAGCACAGATCTATATCCTCATTGCATAACCCCAATCTCCATAACCCAATTCCCTTCCAAGCCACCCTGGCCTGATGATGCTGAGAGTTCCCACCCCTCATCTACTGTACCATTAGGTTATCACGTGACCTAAGTAGACTGGTGACCATCCTGAAAAAGGGAAGAGCCTGACACTAACAGCTGGACCTCGATGCTCCCAGGAGCTCACCTGGCTCCCACAGCTCAGCCATGGTGCTCTTCTGTTGAGCCTAAACCATTTCACACAGCACCAACATCAGACGAGACCACTCTGTGTTCACCATGAAGTAAGACAAAAACAAGACCACTGTGATCATGTCTAAACACAGACCAAGAGGAAAAAAACATTGTCTATTCCAGAAAAATGACCAAATGTGCCCCTTCTCTGGCTAATAGAAATGACTACTGCTTCTTCACCAAGTACAGCTTCAGCCCCACTCTGCCTCTCCCGCCTTCTAGATAAAATAGCTAAAATGTCACATGATAGAATTATTTCCCTTCCTCACAGCACTTAGTCCAAAGAAAAACCTCACTTCTCTAAACCCTCCACAAATCACCTAAGGCAAACCCAAATCCCATATTTAGTCCTTTCTAGCATCTCTTACTGAGATTGCCTGTTTCCCATGCTGGGTTGCCCCCTGGTTGCAAGAAGCTAATAAACCAAACTTCCTTTGACTACACGTATGTCCCGAGAGTCTTTGATTGATTGGCTTCAATAATCCTTTCAAACTGGTGAAGGTGTCAACTAGTAGTTCAGGGAAATGTTAAGAGTCGTTTCCTTTGCCAACACATGTGCTTTGTTTTGATCAATGAGAGGTACTATCCGGCTGTAACAATCGTCATTCAACCTCGAAGAGAATTAGGGGGAAAAGTTGGACAGCAAAACAGAGTTTTACCAGACCTTCCACATTTACCTAATGTGGGAATCATGCTTGCCTGATAACTGGTACTCAGGCTAGTAGCATCAATTTCTGTTATATTCAAATTTACATTCTTAAGCAATGCTTTCATTTGGACTAGTCTCATTTCATTCTACCATTGGGCTCCCACCAGTTTTTATGATTATTTTAATGCCTAATTAGTTTTTAGTTGATATATTTTTATTTTTCTTTAATGGCAAAACGAGAGCCTTAGTTGCCTAAATTTCTGCCCCCCACTTTTTTATTTTTTTAAAGACAGAGTCTCACTCTGTTGCTGAGACTGGGACAGTGGAGTGATCATAGCTCACTGCAGCCTTGAAGTCCTGGGCTCGAGCGATCCTCCTGCCTCAGCCTCTTGAGTAGCTGAGACTAATTTCTGGGGCTTTTTTTGGAATCATTAGGGCTCTGTTTTAGAAAAGTGATAACTTGCAAATTGTTTCTGTGGTTAGAGAAAGAATGGGGCTAAGTAAAATTAGCCCTAGAATTTTAACAGCCTACCAAATGTCTTTGGCTCACAGAAAACCACAGTCTCTGGCTAAATTTCCCTTCCAGCAGCCCGCTGATATTTGAAATGTTGACAATTCATAAATAGAGCAAGGACAAATAATACAATGAAAAATAAGTATTTCTTTAAAATTATGTGACCGAAGTGGCCATTACAGTCATCAAAAAGAATGCAATACTATAACTTAAGAAGCAGCATAGTCTAGGATTACACCTGAATGTAATAAAAATTCAAAATTAGGTTGAGAAATAGGATGGGTAGATCAAATTTCAGGGACACACCTTATCAATTTATTGGTAAGGGGAATTAGAATTAGGAATTTAGAAATGTGCTAGAGCAATCTTAGAGTACATATATTTGAAGAAAGAGGAAAGAGATAAATTTATTCCATCTACAAAATATTTAGTGCCTATTACATGCCACCCATGGTTCTAAGCACTGGGAATACAGTATAAGACTAGAAGGCGGGGAGTCCCACGGTCTTTATTCTTATGGAGATAACAGGGAAAACAGATATGTCAATTGTGTTGAATTGTGGCCCCAAAAAAGATTAAATCCATGTCCTAATGGGAACCTGTGAAAGTGACCTAATTTGGAAAGAGGGTCTTTTCAAGTGTACTTAAAGATCTCAAGGTGAGCTCATCCTGAATTGCTTGGGTGGGCTCTAAATATAGTGATAAGTATCCTTATTAGAAACAGAAGAGGAGAAGAACAGGTGAAGAGGCAGAAATTGGAGCCATGTAACCACAAGCTGGGGATGCCTAGAACCACCAGAAGGTAGAGGAGACAAGTAAGGATTCTCCCCTAGGGGCTTCAGAGGAAGCACGGCCCTGCCAACACCTGGATTTTGGACTTCTGGCCTTCAGAACTTTGAGAAAATAAATTTCTGTTGTTTTAAACCACCTAGTTTGTTGCGGTTCATTATGGCAGCCCTAGGAAACGCAAATAACAATTATCGATACCAATGAAATATAATGAAAAGTTGCAGGCTGTGAAAGAAACACAATTCCGTAAAACAGATAGCAGAAGTACTTGACCTAAACTTGGCCATCAGAGAAGCTTTCTGAGCAGTCATAGCCAAAGATCCTAAAGGAAGATTCAAGAAGGCTAAATTGGTGCAGACCAAAAAGACTATTTTAAAAATAAAAAAGAGAGGGCACTTTCCAGTGTATTCAGATTTTGTGTGTACTAATATTTAATTAATATGATTATGTAAATTAAATCAAATACTAATTGATCACAAACTTGATATCAAGTTTTCTTACTTAGAAACCTGTAATGTAGCACAAGTACCCTCCCTAACTAACACTTTTCTAAACCAACAAAAAATAAGAATAAATATAGAACAGGACAGTCCTCCTCCATGCTTCTATGTTATTTTGGGCAGCTGGGAGGCAGGCCATCTGTTACCAGGTCGAAGAAGCACCTCAAATGTCTTCCCATGTCCCCACATAGGACTTACCCTGAAGCTGCTGGAGGATACCCTGTGATACCTGAGCCAGGTGTGTGATCAGCCCTGGGCCCAAAAGACAGGTGGGGTGCTTCTCAGAAGTAGGGCAGGCCAGTAAGTAAGCCCACAGCACAAGAACCAGAAGAGCCATGAAATTAGTGCCAGATTGAATTATGACTTTTTTTAAATGCAAAGAAATTAGTTTTTGAATTTTGAATCACTTGTTACTTAATAAACACCTCCAGTCACCAGGCACCATTTTAAGCACTTCATGTGTATTAATTCATTTAAGCCTAACAAATCTATGAAAAATATACTATTCATAATCCTGTTTTATAAATGAGGACACTGAAGTGCACAGAGCTAAAGTAAATGGCCCCTAGTCACACAGCTAATAAGTGGCAGAACTGGGATCCAGACCCACACTGCCTAGCTCTAGAATTCAAGCTCTTAATCACTGCATTTCTATTACTATAACCTCTCTAATCTCAATAATAATAATAACCACTAACATTATTAAATATTGATCAACAAGGAGGAGGGAATCATCATCTTCATTTTACCAGTGAAGAAAGCAGGGCTCAGAGAGGTTAAGGAACTTGCCCAAAATCACACAGATACTAAATGGGAGCCTAAATTTGTTCCTAGGAAGTCAAACCCAGAGCCCAAGGAATTGACCATCACTGTAGTGGCTTCAAATCCAGCCATGTGCCTTTGTGCTAGGAAACATTCCTGCTTTATTCGTATTCTTGGTTTACTTATTGCTTCCTGCCCCCACATGCTTAAAGCCGTCTCTAGGTTTTAATCTCCCTAAATGAAGGCATGATCTCACCATGTTCTTCATCTTAACCATACAAAATAGAACTTTGCTTCTTTCAGCTTTTCCTTTCATATGTGTTTCAAATAGCAATCATAAGAAAGAGCTATTAGTTTTCGAACTCTTACTATGTGCCAGACTCTCTGCTATGTGTTTTACTTCTACTATTCTAATGAATCCACCAAAAAAGCCTGTGGATGGGTTGTTTATCTTCATAAACAATACAGATGAGGAGACTGAAGCTAAGAAGTGTTAAAACCTCTCCAAAGTAACACTGCCTGCCAGAGCTAGAATTTCAGCCCCAGGCTATCAAATTACAAATGGAATAGTAACCATCACACTAAACTGCCCTCACCTCCTAAATAGATCTGAATGTATGTGATTGGTGATTACATGAGAAAAGGGCCACATGGAATAGCCAGAAGGCTCTGGAAAGGGGTGTCCTTTCCTGGGGAATATCAGGCAGCTATTTGCAGCAAAGACCTGGGATGGCTGGGAAACAGCTCAAGGCCATCCTAACAAGGTTCTCCATACTTTTGTTATGTCATAACCCAGGGTCACACAGCTTTGCAGTTCGGAACCACTTATCACCCCATCCAGATGTGATCAGACTCTGAGGAATGACTGTTAGGAACCTACACACAATGGGCTGATTGGAACCTTGAAATATCTGCATATTAATTTATAGGATAAATTACCCCACAGGAAAGACCAGGGTGTGAGACCTACCAACCAGACCCCCTCAAACTCAAAGTCAGGAAGCTAGAAGATGCTTATCCTTCTGGGATAGTCTCAGAAAATCCTAAAGACATGTACAGGGTCAGTGGATACGGGCACTGGAGGTGAGTACATCCTGTATCAGCCATTTTATAGCTGTGCATCCTTGGGGAAGTGACTTAACCTCCCTGAACCTGAGTCTTCTCATTCATTAAAATGCATCTACAATTAATTCCTATCTCCAGGTGTTATTGAAAAGTAATATGTATAAAGTGGGTGATACTTTACAAATCTCAAATGCTTATTATTGCCCCCCTGTGTCCTGATATAGTCACATACCTGACACCCTGACTAGAAATATCCACACTACTTATCCAAACACCCTTTCCCCAAAACATTACCGGAGAAAAACTGATAATTCATTTTAATTTACTTGTTTAATATCACAACAAAATACAATTCCTGATTTTGCAAATTCTGTTTAGTCGATTGTCCTTTAGACCAACTGCTTTCTGATGGCATGGTAGTTTCCCAGGAAGCCTTCTCCAAGTCTTGATGTAGGACAAGTTCTTTGGAACTTTCCTGTGGGGAAGCTACTCTCTTTTGTAGAATGAGGATTCTTATTTTATCATATACCCCAGAAAATAGCACTTAGACTCATCTCCAGAGTGATAATTCATATTATTTTAGGTACCTGTGTCTCTCTGCCCTCTGCATACAGCACAATTTCCTCACTTCTACTGGCATTAAGGTGTGGCAGCAAACGTTACCCTTAATATCAAAAATCTGTCTCTGTAATGGATTTAGAGGCAAGTCCCAAGGATGATTATAAAGGATTAGAAAATCCAATGTACACAAAAAAGGGAAAGATACCAACATGCTTTATCTTATAAAGGCAAGAAACCAGCTATTCCTCACTAAAGACCAGAATACACACACACACACACACACACACACACAGTGCTGCTGTGTAAGGGATTAAGAAAAATGTCTGACAATAGTGTTAATTGTGAAAATGAGTTAAATTAGGATGCTGTTGATTCTCCTCTTTTGGAGACTTAAAAGATGTGGTTTAGACACATCTACTGGGGACAGTTTGGTACAGTCCTAGAAGTATCCTTGCCCAAGGGTTAACAGATGGATTGAATGACCTCTCAGCATCCCTTCCAGCCTCACACTTCTGTTTTTCTGTGATCCTTGGACTGGCATGTTAGCTGAGTCAGATTTGCCCTTGCAAGGTAGTGGAGTCAGCTGCTTGAAAGGAAACAGGTAGACTCTTTGTCCCAAAAATAAAAGCCTCTCTTCCCTGTTCCAGACTGAATTATACCATTAGAGGTTTATTTCCTTGAGTCACGAAGTATTTTTGGTCTTCTAGAGTTCCCTAACAGAATGCAGACACTGATACCAAAGTGAAGATAAAGTAACTAAACTTTATCAGATAAGGGCTTGGCAGAGATCATGGCCCTGCAGCAGGACCAGGATGGGTTATGCGGGAAGAGGGAGGCCCAGAGCAGGCAAGGGAAGACAGAGACAGGACTGTAAAGACAAACTGTGCCTAATTGGAAATGTTACCCAAAGCTCCTGCAGAGACAGCACTCTCCTCTCTCCCATCTGGGTTTGGTCTTGCTTTTGATGAAGGCAGAATTCCTATCAGGTGAGGAACACTGGCCAAGGCACAATAGCACATGGGAGGAGGTCTACCCCCATGCAACTGATAGTGATTGGGTGGCTAATGTACACAAGGCACCGTTCTAGGCACTTGGAATGGGACATAACCAAATGCACAAACCTTTTCCTTCACAGAGTTTACACTCTGGCAAGAGGAAGCTATGAAATGAAAGAAGTACAAGGTGCTCTGAGAACTGTGACAAGGAGACCTACCCTAGTGGCCAAGTCTCCCCTAAAAAGGGATGTTTCTATTGACATGTGAAGGCTGAGTAGGAATTGGAGAAAGGCATGTGTTGGGGGAGGAGCCACCTGGAGAATGTTCCATTTAAAGTTATCAAAAGTGATTCAACGCAATCCCCATCAAGATACCATCACATTTCACAGATCTAGAAAAAATAATTCTATGCTTTGGTTGGAACCAAACAAGAGCCCAAATAGCCAAAGCAATCTTAAGTAAAAAGAAAAAATCTGGAGACAACACATTAACCAGGCTTCAAACTATACTACAAGGCTATAGTAACCAAAACAGCATGATATTGGTACAAAAATAGAGACATAGACCAATGGAACAGAACAGAGAACCCAGAAATAAAACCATCTACCTACAATCAACTGATCTTTGACAACGCAGACAACCACATACGCTGGGGAAAAGAAGCCCTATTCAATAAATGGTGCTGGGAAAATTGGATAGCCACATGCAGAAGAATGAAACAGAACCCCTGCCTCTCACCACTCACAAAAATTAATTCAAGATGGATAAAAGACTTAAATGTAAGGCATGAAACTGTAAAAATTCTAGAAGAAAATATAGGAAAAACCCTTCTATTAATAGATACCGGCCTAGGCAAAGAATTTATGACTAAGGCCTCAAAAGCAATTACAGCAACAGCAAAAATAAATAAGTGAGATTTGATTAAATTAAAAGGCTTCTACACACCCAAGATAATCAAATAATCAACAGAGAAAATAGCCTACAGAATGGGAGAAAATATTTGCAAACTATACATCCAATAAAGAAAGAGCTAATATCCAGAATCTGCAAAGAAGTCAAACAAATCAGCAAGAAAAAAACAAATAACCCCATTAAAAAGTAGGCAAAAGGTAGGGATAGAATTTTTTCAAAAGAAGATCAACAAATGGCCAAGAAACATATGATAAGATGCTCAACGTCCCTAATCTTCAGGAAATGCAAATTAAAACCACAATGAGATATCACCTTACCCCCATCAGAATAACTCTTATTAAAAAGTCAAAAAAATAATAGATGCTGGTGTGGATGCAGAGAGAAAGGAATGCTTATACACTGTTGGTAGGACTACAAATTAGTACAACCTCTATGGAAAACAGTTTGGAGATTCACCAAGAAATAAAAACAGACTTACCATTTGACCCAGCAATCCCACTACTGGGTATCTACCCAAAAGAAAGCAAGTCATTTTATCAAAAAGACACCTGAACTTAAATGGTTATCACAGCACAGTTCGCAATTGTAAAGATGTAGAATCAACCTAAGTGCCCATCAATGCATGATCAGATTAACAAAATGTATGTATGTATACCACAGAGTACTACTCAGCCATAAAAAGAAAGGAATCGATGTCTTTTGCAGCAATTTGGATAGAACCGGAGACCATTATCCTAAGTGAAGTATCTCAAGAATGGAAAAACAAACACCACATGTACTCACTAATACGTTGGAACCAGCCAATGGACACAGAGGAAAGTAAAAATTGTTGGAAATCAACAAGGGGGGACAGGGAGGAGATGGGTAAAAACCTACCTAATGGGAACCATGAACACTATTCGGATGATGTGCACACTAATAGCCCTGACTCAAGCATTGAAAATTATCCATGTAACAAAAACATTTGTACCTCCTTAATATTTTAAAATTAAAAAAAAATAAACTTACCAAAAGCTGTTTCAATTACTACAGTTTGCTTGTGTGGTAGGATACAGGATGATTTATATCTTTTTCTTTCTTATGTTTATCCAAATGTTTGCACAATAAATAATTTTAATACAATATCAAACTTATACTTAAAACTATTTTATCTCATTTTTACCTTGTGGCTTTAATGTATTGGTCTTCAAACTATGACCTGTAAATTATGATCAGATTCTATATGGATATGATATAATTTGGAGCCCAAATTCAAGATCAAATAGGACTTTTATCCTGATTATGCAAGCATTGAGTCTAATCCCAAAATACGTTTGGTGTTACTGTATGTAAACAAGATGATGTGTTTGATGTTGTGACATGGATCTTTCCCCACCTACACTGAATATGAATTACAGGTTGGTTCCTGCACTATAGGTGGACCTGTGGCAGCCCAGCAGCATCTCCCATGTATCAGAGGGAACAGTTACTGATGTTCATATTCCCCAGAATGGTTCTCGAGCCCTGTTAGCCTTCCTACAGGAAGCCAACATCCAGTACAAGTAAGCATTCCTTTTCACTTGCTATAAAATTCATTTGTATTAGCCAGACATGGTGATATGCACCTGTAGTCCCAGCTACGCAGGAGGCTGAGGCTGGAGGATCTCTTGAGCCCAGGAGTTTGAGGTTGCTGTGAACTATGATGATGCCACTGCACTCTACTCAGGGCAGCAGAGACCCCATCTTAAAAAAAAAAAAAAAATTCATTTGTACTAAAGTGAACTGAACTATAGTTATATTCAGGTTATTTATCAAGCACTTACAACAGTGTTTTAGGTACAGTTTTTCATATTGAGAAAACTGATATGAATTGATTCACCTTCAAGAGCTCATCAGTCTAACAGAATGGGAGCAAACACATGGACAGATCATTTCACCGTCACCGCTAAGTGATCAGAGTAAACACAGACTCTCTTTCTATGAAGAAAGGAGAGCAGCCTTGCAATGCCTAGGGATGGTTGGGAAGGCGCGTACAAAAGAGGCTTTCTGCAGGGGCCACGCCAGCCAGGCACAGATGAGACGAGGACCTGGCAGGCAGAGTGGACCACACGAGCAAAGGGAAGCAGCCAGGAGTTCAGCACTGTTAGCGTACAGCGCGAGTCGGAGAGCAGAAAGAAAGGATGCAGAGGCGGGGAGGCGAGGTTGTGGGGAGTCGCGTATGCAGGAGTGAAAGTTCAGACCCATCTTGTGGATGGTGCTGTCCTACTGCAAAAGAGCCACGTGTCACTGGGGTGGGGGTGGGAGTGGGGAGCGGCAACAGGAAACTAGCAGCAATAAATAGCGCAGGTAAGAGATAGTGAGGCCTTAAGTTAGGACAGAGTAGTGGGAACAGGAGAGCATTCAAAAAAAATATTTCAGAGGTAAAACCACTGGACTCACCTCTTGGTTGGATGGTAAGTTGGAAAGGAAGAAATCAAAGGATGACTCCAAATTTTCTAGTTTGGATGACTGAGTAGACAGATTTGAACAGATTTGGACATTTTGAAGGCTGTTTTTTTAAAGGAATAGTTGGAGCAGTAAGAAGAGAGCAAGTAGAAGACGATCATCGGAGTTAAAGAAGAAAAGAAAGACTTTAGAGAGAGGGGATGGCCCACGTTGCCAGGTGCTGCAGTGTTAACCAGCGAGAAAAGGACCGAGCAGTTTCCTTTGGATGTGGCAATGGAAAGCACACTGATAACTCCAACAGTGGGCTGAGATTGTTAACAGTAGAAAACAGAGAAGCGAACGGGAGGTGAGAACGCAGAGCAGCTCTGAGCAGTCAGAATAAGGAGAGAAGCAGAGAATGAGGAGTGACTGCAAGGAGATGCAGCAACAGTGACTACTTGGGAGACCTGGGATTTGCTTAAGCAGAGGGAAATTGGCATGTCTGTTGGTTGAGGGGAAGGACCAATAGGGAGGGAGACACCGATGATGCCAGACAGAATGTGCGGGTGCAGGGGTGGGTATGGACAGCAGGAAGGGCGCCTCCTCCCCCAGACTGAAGAGGTAAATGTGGCCCTAACACTGTACAGAGGGGAGTGGACACGTGGAAAAAAATCACAGCCAATGGCTAAATTTTCTGGATGAAGTAAGAATCCAAATTACCTACTGTAAGTGAAGAAAGAGGGGTTGAAGTGCATTTCCAAGAGGAAAACTGGAATAAGGACCAAGAAAAGTAGTTGATGCAGAGAAGAGAGATTGCAGTCCTGCAACAGAGTTGAGGTTTCATTGGATCAGACTGTAGAAAGGCCAGGGTGGCAAGGACATTGAGGTTCCCAAGGAGATACAAGGTCAAGTTTTCATCCGTGGGGGCTAATCTGGATGGGGAGGCATGATGCGACCAATGGAAGAACCAAGGAAGGCATGAAGGTCTTTATATTGAAAACAGATGTACTGCAACAAGCAGGAAGGAAGGAAATTCCACCAAATGTGGGTTGTTGGATGCTAAGAGTTCTGGGGTAGAATGTTTACAGCTGGTGACAAGGTCCAGGGTAACCCCGGAGGAAGTGGTTGAAGGGGAGCATTGGGTGCAGATCTCTGAGGCTGGTGCAGCCAAGAATGGGTGCGCTGCATCACCAGCAGTAACACAGCAGGCTGGAATCTCTTAGGCTGATGGCAAGATTAGAGGAGGAAGGAGACATGTACTCCTGGGGCAGGGCTGTCAGGGTGGAGCCAGGAGCTCTAGGAAAGCAGCCAGGAGTGGCACGGGGCGCGGGAGGATGAGCGTTCCAGAAGTTGGAAGATTAATGGGAAAGCAGAGACGGGTCCAGGGGAAAGCTGACCTCCCTCCCCCTGGCCCCATGGTGGGTGGGGGTGGGGGGGAAAGAAAGCCTCAGAAGAACGTATGTCCTTTACAGTCAAATTTCTGATGGGTCAAGAATGTGAGAAAAGCGAGTTCTCTGAAGAGACTGGAGGTTGTAGAAAGTTTATTTTCAGTGGAAGCAGACCTCCAGCGGGCACAGGGAAAAGGGGTAGTGGAGAGAAGGGGTGTCAGTGGAAGATCTGGGAAGAGAAGTGCAGTGTGGAAAATTCATGAGACGAGAGGGAGCGACTTATTTTTCACTGGGAATCCTAGGATTTGGGGGTTGAGAAGCATGATTATAAATGACTACCCTCAATTACCCCAACTTTTTAGCAGGTCATCGTACTGTCCAAACTGGCACACAGGTCCCTGATGGTGTCTGGGGGGGCTGGGATGGGCCCGTGGCTCTGTGGGTCCATGGTGAGGGTCCAGTCTTTCTGAAGGGCTGGGCCAAGGGGTGCCAGATGGCAGTGACACCCCTGGGCCACACAGAGATGGCCCTGCCAGAAAGAAATTTACAGCCTTATTAAAGCTGTGATTTGCTTTTCGCAGAAAGGTATTTCATCTGTGCTTCTAGAACAGAATCACAGCTGTGCATAAAACTATTGTTCATACTGGACACATTTTAGCGGCTGCTCTAGCTTTGCGGGCGTACTGTGATTCTCTGAATGCCTGACAGGAGAGAGCCTGGCAATTATATCTATAGGTGCTCGGTAACAATGCACATGCTTCGTTAGTTATTATTCAGTAGAAAAGAATCTACCAGTTAGCTTAACAAGTCTCTATTTCCTGCCATTAAATTCAGGTCATGTGGAACTGACAGAATAAAATATCACACTTTATGTCACAGAGAGTAGAGTCTAAAAAATGAGTGTTTAAGTCAGTTGCCTCCTCCTGGAGAACAATCATTTAGAAGTATTCATTCTGTTGGTCCCAAGATAATAATACATAAGAGTCAATTAAATTCCACGGGCCCGGTAGGTAGAGATCATTTTAATTGACTTTTATTATTGTAGCCTGGAGTATTTTCAAAAGATTATCATTTACTCTGTACAAGAATACTTAATGGCTATAGTGATTTTTAAAGTGGGGATAATGTGACCCCATGTGTCTGTCCCCTAGGTAATCAACCCCTATGAAATGACTCATTCTGCCATAAGAAAAATTTTGGTCTTTTTAAAAATTAAATACCTGTAAAAAAAATAGCAATGAAATTTAGATTTTTGAGGGTCCCTCCCCACTCTGGAAGCTTTGGGGAGGTGGTTTTGTACTGAGTGATACCATCACTTGGAAAGTTCTTACTAGTTCTAGTCATTGTATGGGAATATACACAACTAGGCTAGGAATAACAATAGTCTGTACGGAATTAAGAAAATTCAGCAGTTTATGAAGAACATTTTGAGATTCCATTTCACTGCTTTCTCATCAATATGCTGGTTTCTAGTCAACTACTTGACAAGGAAAATTGGTTTGGTCCTTGCATATCACAATTATTTTTTAACTTAACATTGGTCTCTTAGGCCCTGTATTAGGATACAGTATAAGTTGCTAAAAAGAGACCTGTATTAGTTTGCTAGGCTGCTATAACAAAGTACCACAGACTTTAGAAACTGGAAATTCAAAAGGAGATTCTTGCATAGATTGCTGGCTTCAGCAATTCTGTCTACTTTTTTTCCCCTTAGTTTCCTAGGATAGAAAAAGTAGCCAGGAGAAATGGATAGCTGGTCCTGGGCAGGGAAACAGACCTGAAGGTTACCTGCAGTGCTGGAATATGTTGACGGTTTATAACCACCTCAGCCCCAACCAAACTTGCATCCTTCTTGCCCCTCCCGATTCTCCCCTAGCACAGGGGAGTCAGGACATTGACACAGAGGTTCATTTGGCCGAGACCTGTCTTAGCAATATTGTGAAGTTCTTTAGCCCACACAAACCTAATCATCTGTAGCTTCTTACTTTGAGGGAAGAAAGAAAACACAAATACAGATGGTGTTCAGACTGATGACTTAACGTTCCACTCATGATTTGAACGGCTGCAAGCAGCTGCCAAGAGACTTGACCAAGCTTTGAGCCACCTATCCTTATCTTGACTTCTAAAAATGTTTCCAGTTTTAAAGTCAAAAGTTGAAACAAAAGAACGGTAAGTCCATAATCAATTCCTGATTAAATACTTTGTCCACAGTGGGCACTCAATAAATAACAAATGAGTAAGGGAAAAAGAATGTCCTATACCCAATATGACCCTAAGAAAAATCTCTTTCCTTCATGAACCAAAAAGTATTTATTCAAATGGTTCAAGATAATTTTTAAAACCTAAGTGGCTTATATAAATCAGCCTTGAAAGCCATTTAAAGACGCTCATTACATGTTCTTTTAATAGCCATTAAGCAATAGGTTCTTTTGGAAAATAAAATATGAAAGCAAAGCTTTTTAACCACCTGCCAGGGCCAGAAAAATCACTGAGAGGTTTTCTAATATCTTTAAGTATTGCAAATGAATGAAGTGCCTTGCTACTTCGTGGTGCTCTAATTAGTGGAGGCTGGTGAGTATTGGGAAGACAAGCCTATATCTGTCTAGCTCAGACGTCACATCAAGAACACAAATGACTCCGCCTGGAGCTGGTTCCACACAGCCCGGAATCCCCCACCCTGGCCTCAGCCTTTAATTTCCAAATGCATTCATTATGCTCAGTTAAGCTCCTCGTCTCTTGGCATCCTTGATATTGGCAGGCAGTGAAATAGCTTTTTCCAATTCTGGATATTTCTTCAGTTTCCTCTTGAGGACTGTAGCTTCTTCCCTCCTTTCCTTTTTCTCTCTGAGTCTTAGGTCAGGGGTGCTGGCAGGTGACCTAAGAACAGTCTGTGGGTGGTGGAAGGGATGTGAGCACGTGGACGCAGCAGGAGAGGGGACATGGCAAGGGCATGGAGGAGCCGCCTAGGTTCAGTTTTCGTCATGTCACCTGGACTTGGAGTCCCAAGATTGGAATTCGGGTTCACCTCCCAACTTCAAATTCTGGCTATGCGCTGAACGGCAGAGTGACACTGGCAGGTTCTTAACACTTTTGAGGCTCAGCTTTTCCGTTATTAAAATGGCGATAACAATAGAATCTACCACGTAGGGCTATCAACTACGATCACGTACGTGAAACGCACAGCACAGTGCCGGCTCTCGGGAAGTACTCACATGTACGTGTTCGTGGCCCTCACTCGGTTGTTGCAGCTGCTCAATCAACAGTAGTTCTTATTACTACTGTTATTATTTGGGTACATCTGCCTATTTACACTTTAAATTTATTACCTCATTTAATAGTTTTCATTTCCTGAAAAACAATATTTCCCAACATTTGGTATTTTTATAAATATCGATTGCCATAGTCCTTCTTTACATAGATGCATGTGATTTTCTTTGGATGCTGCCTGATTTTTTTATTATCTCAATTTACTTTTCATCATGTCCGTCATTTCAAATCCAGGATCCTCATAGAAGATCTCCAGAAAGCACTGGAAAGGGGAAGCAGCTTACAAACCCAGAGAAATCGAAGGTCCCTTCCTGGATATAATTATGAAGTTTATCACTCCTTAGAAGAAGTATGTAATCAAAGAAGCTTTTATTACTTTTTTTTACAAGTGCATCTTTATTATTTACTTCTAAAGATTGAGGGAGAAGCATAAAAACAGAGAAAGGGCTACATGAAGAATATGTACTTAGAGCTGTCATATGGCCTGGGCACCTCAGCTCATTCATCTCTTCCATTAAGTCTTTTACTGCTCTATGAGAAGTAGCAAAATAATTTGAATTTCACCTGCTTTCCCCAGCCCTCCCCTCCGAAGGACATGGGAAGTGCAGTGGGAGAGTGAGGTAATGTTGCTATAACAACAGTCACAATGGCCTGAACTAAAAAGCCATGGAGAGTACAGTGAGTCAGTGTTTGAAGGCAGTGATTTGGCCAAGGGGTAGAGAGGACTTTGATATTTGCCCTGCACCCTCTGCATGGTTGAGACCTCCCAAAGGCCAAGCTTTGTGTGTGGCACCTCTGCACCCTGAATATGCTGTTGTCTATTCTACCTGGAAACTCACAGCCCCCTCCTCCTTTACTGTTCACCTGGACAACAACTTGTTATTCCTCAAATTTTAGCTGAAACAAGAAGGCAGCTGCCTCTACTCTCCCAGACTGGATCAGACCCCTCCCTCCACCACCCCCACCTAGTGTATTACCTGCCCCCACAGCACATGAATGTGATACTTGTCACAGTTTTTAATTATGTAATTATATGATTATTCAATTAATGCCTTTTTCTCCCAACAAGCTGCAAGTTCCATGCAAGCAGGCCATTTCTTTCTTGTTCACCACTATATCCCCAGCAGCAGGAAAATAGAGATCTTCAAATAGATAATTGTTGACTGAATGAATGAACAAATGCATATGTACATTTTCTATGCTTCCCCTGAACTGGACAAAGGAACGCCAGACATAAAATTAATGAGATCCTGTTCTAAAGAGTATTTTGTATTATCTTGATGACAACTCTCTTCTCAAAATTATTTCCACATATTTCATGTCTTAACATACATTTTAGAAGCTTGAAATTAGAAGCAATGGAAAGGTTTTAGATAACTTGGCACACAAAAGTACTGTTAACATGCACTCGAAAAAAGTCAAATTTTAAAAATATAATATAGATATACATATACATATGAGATATATATATATCTCCTGCACATCAGATTAAATAAGAATAGAAATAAAAGAAAACATGGGGACTTTCCAAAATGTATTTTACATATATTTTTTTCAGCACAGACCCTTTTATATCATGGAACGGTGGAACACTTTGGTGTTATTTCTTTACTCCTTATGGGGCTTTTAAAGTCAGAAATGAAACACCTTATTCATCCATCTTAAATATACCTTCTCCTGATGACAGATAAGCGTGTGCGAATGTATTAATGCAAATGTGTCACTATCACTGGCGAAATTATTCAGAGTATGCTCTCCGATGTGCAGCTCGGTAGAATAACCTTTAAATGCAAAATTAATGCCTTTTTCTTAGCATCTTCTGTTCAGTGGCAAATTGTAATATATGGAACTTTAAGAAACACTTTCAGGCAGTTTGGGCGGTTTTCCTGAAGTTGATTTATTTCTTTTCCTCTTAAATACTTATGAGAAAATGAAAATAAATTTTGTTTCAAAAAGAAACCAGAACACATCAATTAATTTTTTTTAAAACTCTCTACCGTTAGATATTAGTGATAAATGGTAGCAGAAGGTATGCTTTAAAGCAGGGACAACACATGCGTCATGTGCTACTACCCAGAAAGGCAGAAAATGTAATTTTAAGTGTTCGAAGAAAATTAAAAATAGAAAATTGGTTTTTGGTTCAATTTTATACTCCACGTGTGCTCTTGGAATTCTGAGACCTACTGTTGTCTTTTTATTACCTTTGTTCTCTAAAAGCTCCATCATTGTGAGAGAGTCTGACGTGGTTTTTATTTATTTGCTCTTAGATTCAAAATTGGATGCATCATCTTAATAAAACTCATTCAGGCCTCATTCACATGTTCTCTATTGGAAGATCATATGAGGGAAGAACTCTTTTTATTTTAAAGGTAAAAATAAGAAATCATGAACTAAACAGAAAATATTTACCATACACTCATCCTTTTCAACTCTGATGTACGGGAGAGATAAATGATCTGTCATAGACTCCTATATTTAACATCATCTGATAATTTATGAAATATTTTCCCTTAGGTTTTTGAACCATGTTTAATTTTTTTGATTGACTATCCTAGAGAATACCGTTGCTAACATATTTAGAGTCATTGATGCAAATTATTTGTGAGTTCGTGCTACTTCAGATGAACCAGTGCAAAACTATATAAATACGTAAGAAGGTATGCATTATTCCCATTCTTTGATCCTACATTCTCCTCTAGCTACTGACTTACAGCTCTCCATCCTGTCTTAGCCAAACTTCTAAAAGGATTTACCTATAGTGGCCATCTCTACTTTCTCACTTCCCATTTCAACTTTGACTGCCCAGCCTTTGACCCATCATGCCTCTGAAACTTCTCTAAGTTCAGCGATGACTCCTAGTTGGCCTTCCTCCTATTTCTGGCCATTCAGGTCTCGATCACTGGCTCCTCTTGCCCTGTCCTTTCCTTAGGGTGTGGTAATCAATCCCCAGGACTATCCTCAGCTCTGCTTTCATGCCAGAAACCCTCTCTAGATGCACACAGCTGTGCCACAGTTTCAACGATCATCCCAGACCTTTGTATCCAGTGGGGTCCACTCTCTGGAGCCTTAAATTCACCCATCATTGCCTACTTGACACTCTCACCTGTGTATTCACAAAAGCACCTCAGACTCAGAATGGCACCTCTCTCCTCCCAGTTCAGAAACATGAGCATCATCCTAAATTCCTCTCCTTTATTTTAACCATTCACTTTAAATTTACCACCAAAAGCTGACAATTCTTTCTTCTAAATATGTTTTGGGTCTGCCCCAGTCTCTTCTCTTGTCCTCACCGCTGTTGCCCTGACTTCTCTCTGTATCTGTTCTTCCTGGACTATTGCAGCAGTGGCCTTGTGCTGAACTTCCTCTGAGCCTCCATCCTCAACCTTCTCATCTCTAATCCACCTTCCACACTGCTGTCAGCGTGAGCCCTCTAACACAACTGTGCATTGACATGCATACACAGAAGACTCCCGTGGAATACAGGAGGAAGGCTCCTCTCTTTTACGTGGTACCCAGGGACTTCCATGTTCAGTTTCATCTGTCATGCCTCCCTCAGATTGCAGAAGCAGTTTCTCAAATATCTTGTGCTCAGATTCTCTTCCAAGCTTGAGATGCCTTCCTCCAACTTGTCTGCCAGACATGCTGCAAGCCTTGCTCAAGTACTCCAGCACTCTTCTTCTGAGAAACTTTCTTTCATTCCCCAGGAAAATTCAACATAACGCTCTCTGTTCCCCCAGTAACTTACAGATATTCACATCATAATGGTTGATTGATTACTTACACGTCTGCCCTCCCCACTGGCGTGTAAATTCCTGTCTTTTCATCTTTCAATCTCCAGTACCGAGCACACTGTCTGACATTAGAAAGCATTTCCTAAAATATTAGTTGAGTGAATTAATGAATAAATGAAAACTAGATCCCCTATGAATATAATATCAAGAGCTACCTATTGATCACTGGGTTAGAAACTGGGTTAAAAATAGATAGTAGGGTTATAAAGAAAAATCTGTCCCTCGATTCTACAAATCAAGTTGTTTTATGTTTCCATTTTGTGGTTCAATAAAGTTAGACTTTTCCACCTATAAAACATAGCTATTTCTTTAAGAAATATTCCTTGGAATGAAGAGAGAAAGAGAAAAGCAGGGGGGAGGAGGGAAATTTAGCTTTTTACTTAACAGTCACATATTATTAATATATTAAAATGGAGATGAAATCCTTCCTGCTTTAGGGATTTCCCTTTTCCTTTTGTATTTTCTATTTCTTTTATTATAAATTAGGGCAATAAATGTATTGTTTCTGCATAAACAAGCCTGGATTTCTGAAGTAGATAAGAAATTTCTTTATGTTTTTTATGCATTTCCTAATGAACCAAACTATAGTGAAGAATTATGCCGGAAACTTCTCAAATTATGCTGGTCAGTGAATCCAAAAATAAAAGCCTGAGTTGGTTACTGTGAATACTCTTGTTTTCAGCTGGGCAGAAGATCACGACCTTATAAAAGAGCTGTCTGGATAGACTGCGGTATTCATGCCAGAGAATGGATCGGTCCTGCCTTTTGTCAGTGGTTTGTAAAAGAAGTAAGTTAAACCTTTCACATAATCTCCATTTCAGCCAGTCAGTGCTTTTATTCTGCTCTAGGAACAAAGCAAGATTTTAAAGCCAGCGATACCTGATTCAGCCTTGATTTTGTGGGCTGCTTTCATGTTTACGAACACCTCTTACAACCCTGGCTCAGATTCTCCTAACCTCCGCCCTTGGAAGTTGGAATTGACAGCCCTCATCACAGAGAAAGAACCTGAGGTTCAGAGGCTTTATGAATTCATGACAAATTAGGAACCAACCATAGCAGTGGAAATATGGCAAATGACTAAAAATCCAATTCACGGTGTTCCAGAGCAATTTCTTTTATGATATTCAGTTCTGTATCACCTGCCTTTCCCCCTCAAAGTGATCTCACTTATGCTATCACAATAAAGAGGTGAACAGTGATTGCATTGTGCCCTCATGCTCTAGGTCTGTGATTTAGATGCCAAAAGACCTTCAGCATCTGTGGAATAGCCTCAGTTTCAGTTATTTTTCAGTAATCCTAATAGTTGATGACTCAGTGATTTCTCAGTTTCTGAACGCTTGGTTTGAATCATGAGTCCTCTGAGCTAGTGTATTGAGTGGGTCCCTATCCCAAGAGCGGGCCAAACTTTTGGGCCAATACTTTAATAAGTTCCAATATTTTTCTATGCATTGTCAAGTACATTACATACTTCCACTTCATGATTTTTTTTTTAACTTTGACTTTTAGTTAAAAAAAAAAAAAAAAAACTCTTAAAAAGAAACCAACCACTAGCAATGAAAGTGAAAAAAATCTAAGGAAATGATGGGTCTTAGCCAGAAAATAACCCTACAAATTTCTTTAGTCCTGCACTTACAGAAAACTACTAAGAAAACAAAGGATATTTAAATATATCAGTTATTTAATATATTTCACTGTTTTGGGAGAAATTATGTGCCCTAGTAGAATTTGTGGACTTTGAGGACTCTCCTAGGTCTTAGAAAATAGACCTTACAAATGTGAAAAATGTACTAAATTTACAAAATCTGTCTCTCAGTCACTAGCAAACCCACAAAAGAATCCTTATTTTGTAATTATTGTGTAATAAAATTTTCTAACCATTCCTACTCAGTTTATTGAGTAATTCACATTCTCTTAAAACACCGTTTCATCCTGCTAGGACAAATGCAAGAGCTAATGAGGAATTAACTCCGTTACCTTGTATCAAATGCCCAATGTATACATAGCAAGATATTATCTGCTTTTTTAATATTTGGGGGAAAAGAAAAGGAAGAAAATGGTTAAGCGTGGAACATCTATTGTTTATGGCCCCATATATTGCTGAAAGAGATAAGAATGTGTCTCCCAACCATTCCAGCCAAAGTTTTACCTCACCACCCTCCCCAATATATGCAGCCTCTACTGTATTTACAACATCTAAACGTACCTTGTTTATGTGGTCACTGTTAGGGTGTGAATTCGTAAGCAGGTAGAGAAAGACTTCTCAACACAAAGATTAAGAGACAAAGAAGTAAACGTTTTATTTTGCTTTTTCAGAGAAAGAGAGGGAAGGAGAGGGTAAGGAAAGACAGAGAAAGGAGAGAAGGGAAAGAGAGAAAGAGAAAGGAGGAGGAGGGAGAGACCACAGCAGATGAAGGAAGAAAGGAAGTCTGGGCAGCTGAGGAAAAGCAGCTTGGTGTTTTTAAAAGGTAAAAATGCCTGTTTTTTTCTTTGCTGCAGACTGATAACAGGAGCATCTAGCAGCCGTCTTTCCTTCCTTTTTTTCTTTTCTCCGTGAGGCTGGCTTCTCAGGGTCCTTGAAACGTGGTCCTGGCAGGAACTGAGGCAGAGAGTTTGCACCACTGTTGTCCACTTAGGGCTCTTCAAGGCTGCAAAAATGAACTCTGAAATAAAACAATTTTAATCTTAAAGACAATGAGTTGAGTCCCAGGTGGCTGATCAGACAAAAGGGCAATTGTGTTATGAGTTTTTTCTTCAAAGTGGCAATTATGTGCTGTGAGTTTATTCCTCTTACTTCTCTGTTTGATAGAAAACAGAAGAAAGAGAAACTTTCTCTATTAGCTAATTTATTAACAAGGCCATCCTTTCAGTTACCATCAGTCTTATTCCTGCACCAACTCTAAGGGAAGACCCTGTCCATCTTGTTCACTTCCAAACCCCCAACCTGTAGAACAACACTTGTCTCTTAATAGATGTTCATATATTTGTTAATGAATGTGAATGAGGAGAATTCAGTGGTAATGATTTGGAAAGACTTGTCAAATCATCAGACAGGGTATGCATGGTACCACCTGGATTTTTGCAGTGCACAACCTGTACAGCCATATACAGCAGCCCTGTAATCTAAACTACTAAACTAAAATTCCAAGCAAAAGAAAGACACAGTGTAGCCACAGGAAAAGGAAGAGGCATGTACAGTGACCATCAACTAAGGGCAGTTGATTTTGGAGCTAGAACAAGAAGCATCAATTAAAATTAGGCTCCATTTCCACAAAGATGAGTAATGAAAGGCTTCCCTCCCCACCCCAGGCTGTCTTCCCTCCCTCCTGCACTAGGCCGTCTTCACGTGTGCGGATAAGTCAGGCCATTCCTGCGCCTCTGCTACCTTCTCTGCACCTCCTTCCCTCCCACCGGTCATGACTGGCACTCGCCTCTCTACTTTACCACTTGCATTTCCCATATGAGTGAATCAGCAACCAGAAATAGCAAAAAGGAGGCCCACAGATCCCTCACCCCAATGTCTCTGTGGGAGCATTCCGGCTGCCAACATATGTGGTAGCAGTGGCAGGAGAAGGTCAAAATTTACATATTATATGCTTGTAAAAAACAATGTTTCCGTCTTTCTTCAATGCCCACATTTCCATTAATGGTGGTAATGGGGACAGGGAGAATGGTGTTGTCAGGGATTTAAATAACCTTACATCTGCCAAGCATTGGGACGTCGCCTCTTTCACACTGACTTGGTCCCTTTGTTAAATCCTCAGCCTTCCAGCGGTGGCTGATCCAAGAGGGGCTCCAGGCAGTGCCCTTTCCACAGGGTCACCTCCCCTCTCACCACAGAAGTCCCAGGAATGGCTCCTGGGCTCTGAACTCATCTAATTTCTACATCCCCTCTGGGAGCATCATGGAACCTCTGCCTCCCAAGAGCCCAAGAGACTCCAGAATGCCATGTCCAGCCCTTTCTCTGCTGATGCATGCCATCTGTCTTCTGCTGGCACACGAGAATCACGTGAGGTGATATCCTCCCAGAGAGACACATGGTGAACAGGGCTGAGGTCCTTCCCCCCCGCCCCAGTTGTCAGTGATTTTTATCATCTCTTGACTTCCTTGGAGTTTCAGCCACAGGTGGCATCAGAAGCAGAAAGTCTGGCTTCCTGTTGTTGCTTTCTCTCTTTCTTGGGTGCTTTTACCCAAAACTCAACAGCTTAAAACAACAAACATGTATTATCTCAGTTTCTGTGGGTCAGCAATCCAGGTGCGGCTTAGCTGGGTGCCTCTGGCTCAGAGTCTCTCACAAGGCTACAGTTGAGGTGTCAGCTGGAGCCCCAGGGATGAGGGCATGTGGCTTGAGTGGGGAAAGATGTTCCCAAGCTCATTCATGTGGCTGTTGGTGGGTTTAGGTCCTCGCTGGCTGTGGGCCAGAGACATCACTTCGTTGCCTTATAGATCTCTCCCTAGGGCAACTCAAAACATGGCACCTGGCTTCTCTCAGAGCAGGTGAGGGAGAGAACAAGAGAGAACAGGCCCAGATAGAAACCACAGTTTTTCTGTAACCTGATCTGAGAAGTGACTTTCCATCACTTTTGCCATATTCTGTCCATTGGAAGTGAATCACTAAGTCTAGCCCATACTCAGGGGGAAGGGATTACACAGGGCACAAATACCAAGAGGCAGAAGTCTTTGGGGACCACCTTAGAGGCTGCCTGTCACACTTTGGTAGGACTTTCCCTGTAGTCACCACTGTAATATTTACATCCTTACTCGAATAGGAACTGGAAGAAAATGTATCAGCCCTTCTGGGATCCTAACAGAGAAGCAGACTGCACAGGGGTTGCATGCACAAAGAAGTCAGACAGCCCTGGACTGCAGTGTCAGTGCTGCTACTTACTAGCTGTGGGATCTTGGTGGCAAGTCACTTAAATTCTCTGAGCCTCAGCAAAATGAAGGTAATGATAATATGTGACACATCAGGTTACTGGGAGGAGTAAATGATATAATGCACAGAAAAGATTTAACAGTGTTTTTGACACATAATAAGCACTTAATAAAATCAAGTCATTACTATTAGTATCAGCAATTTGGTATTTTTAAATAAGCAACATAAAGAGAACAATTAGAAAATCAGCAAGGATGTAACAGAACTCACCAACACTATCAACCAATCGGATCTAAGAGACTCCACCCAACAACAGCAGAATACACATTCTTCTCAAGTCTCTTAGTATACGGAACATATACTAAGAAAAACCATATCCTGGGCCAAAAACCAGATCTCAACAAATGTAAAAAAAAAATAAAGTATGTTCTCGAACCACAATGAAATCAAACTAGAAATTGACAGCAGAAAGATAACAGAAAAATCTCCAAACACTTGAAAATTAAACACACTTCTAAATGATCCATGGGTCAAAGGTTAAATCTCAAAGGAAATCAAAAAATACATTCAAACCAAATGAAAATGAAAATGCAACATGTGGGCTGGGTGTGGTGCCTCACGCCTGTAATCCTAGCACTTCGTGAGGCCGAGGCAGGAGTATTGTTTGAGCTCAGGAGTTTGAGATCAGCCTGAGCAAGAGCAAGACCCTGTCTCAAAAAAAAAAAAAAAAAGAGAAAGAAAAGAAAATATAACATATCAAAATTTGTGGGATATGGCTAAAGCAATGCTGACAGGAAAACTTATAGCACTAAATGCATGCATTAGAAAAGATGAAAGGTCTCGAAACAATAATGTAAGTTCTTCCCTCAAGGAAGAAAAAGAATTAGAAAATAAACCCTAAGCAAGCAGAAGGAAGGAAATAATATAAATAAGAGCAGAAATCAATGAACTTAAAAATGGAAAATCTTAGGAGAAAATCAATAAAACAAAGAGCTGGTTTGTTTAAAAGATAAATAAAATTGACAAAGATCTAGCAGGAGAGACAAAGAAAAGAAGAGGATGCAAATTACCAATATCAGGATTGAAATGGAAATTATTATAAAACCTGCAATAGCAAAAGAATAATAAGGGAATACTATGAATAACACATAAATTTTACAACTTAGACAAAAATGAACCAATTAATTGAATATACAAACTGCTACAACTCATGTATTATGAAATAGATAATTTGAATATCCCTATGACTATTAAGAATATTGAATTTATGATTTTTAAATTCCCCCAAAGGAATCTTAAGGCCTCAAAGGTTTTATTGGAGAATTCTACCAAATGCTTAAAGAAGAATGAACACCAATTCAATCTCTTTCAGAAAATAGAAGACGAGGGAACACTTCCAATTCATTTTATGAAGCCTGACACCAAACCAGGCAGAGACATGAAAAGGAAACTCAGAGGCCGGGTGAGGTGGCTCACGCCTGTAATCCTAGCACTCTGGGAGGCCGAGGTGGGCGGATCGTTCTGAGCTGAGGAGTTCGAGACCAGCCTGAGCAAGAGCGAGACCCCGTCTCTACCAAAAATAGAAAGAAATTAATTGGACAGCTAAAAATATATATAGAAAAAATTAGCCGGGCATGGTGGCGCATGCCTGTAGTCCCAGCTACTCGGGAGGCTGAGACAGTAGGATTGCTCGAGCCCAGGAGTTTGAGGTTGCTGTGAGCTAGGCAG